>CACVCL010034694.1:0-23889 GCA_902729485.2 Mus minutoides
TACATTGGGCTAGAGAAGTATCTCTGCTAACATAAGGCTTGTACAGAATGGATCAATCCCTGCATAGGACCTCAGGATAGTATAACCTAGACAATGGGTGCACACATATGGTCCTGAGGCTTGGAAGGCAAAAGCAGAAGGACAAGAAGTTCAAGGTTTTGCTTGGTACATTGTAAGTTTAAAACAAACAAACAAAAAAAGGGTTTGGCCAGGTACAGTGACACAAATCTGTAATGTCATTACTGAATCAAGAGGATTGCCTGGTCCAGGATGAAGTACATGAATTGCCTGAGGCACACACAGGCAAAGGTTAAAAATGAAAATTAAAATCCCCTGCATCCTGACAGAGTGACCTGTGATGTTTTACAAACAACTAGTTCTTAAAGAGCCTGTTTCACAGAGGACAATTGCTGTTACATGACTAGCAGAATGTGAACTGCCTCCCTCTGTCTGCTCAAACACAAACACTGCAGTACAAGGGCCCCACTCCTTGCTGGGGTGCAAATCTCACAGAATCAGCCTGCTGTGTTTCTGTCCACAGTGTCTATTCTTCATTAAAACTTTTATCTTAGTTATGCTCTGGTAAATTGTTTTATCCCTGCACCAGAGCAGGGATAAAACAACAGAAATTTGTGAGCAAATTTGTGGAGAGTGCAGCATGTATCTTACATCCTCTATGATTCTGGCTCTAGAAGGCCTAGGATGTAAAGCATTCTCCCAAGACCTATTCATATTAACAAACTCTAATTCCTCTCTATAATTCTCTTTAACCCACATTAAAATCAACCTCCAACTGCTTTTATCAATACATATACACATGGCTGAGTCTGCTCATAAAAGACCTATGTGAGGATCTCATATCTTCTGTTGTATCTGGTGGTTTGGTTTATTGTTGTTGTGTATTTGTTTGTCTGATTGATTGATTTTTAGGTGGAGTACCATTCAAGAGTATGCAGGGATTGACTACAATCTCAGTACTGACTACATAATCAGTCCTGCCTTTCAACTTGCAGCCATTTAAAGTCCTGGAACTCATCAGCCCTGTAGTTGCAGGCATGATAAAATATTCAGTGCTTGCTTCCTTCTTCAGGAAACATTTTCTTCAGTGGCTTCCAGGCCACTGAACTCTCCTGACTTCTTTTACTCCCCAGGATGTTTTCTCACTGTCTCTGCTTAATTTTTTCCTTGGTTGCCAATCCACTGCAGGAGCTGAGGTATCCCTACTCCTGGCATGGTCACTCCTGGGGTGTCTTTACCCTATGACAGGACAGGACAGGACAGAACAGGACATTAAGTATCAAGAGTTAAAGCACTCTGAACTACAGTCCTCACCTGTACAAATAATTCTGTATCACCTCCCAGTTTTTTTTTAAACAGTGTTATATTTACAGAATCCAAAATAGGGTGTACCTCATGTCCTCATGTGTTAGTAATCTCAACCCTCCAGAAATGGGACACAACATCCTCAATTCAAAGTCAGCATGGACTCCATACTGTGCACTGGAAACTGTAACATAACTTTGCAACTTGGAAACCAGGAGAATCAGGAGTTCAATGTTAACTCTGGGACCCTGGACTTGTGGCTCCTGTAATCCTAGTACTCACAAAGTGGAGACAAAAGGATCACTGGGGATTTTTGGCTAAACTATAGACTACATATTAAGTACCAACAAGGCCTTGGCTACACAGTGAAGGAGATTCTGTCTTAACAGAAAAAAACAAAGAATGAAAACTAAATAGCTGGGCAGTGGTGGCACATGCCTTTAACCCCAACACTTGGGAGGCAAAGGCAAGTGGATTTCTGAGTTTGAGGCCAGCCTGTCTACAAAGTGAGTTCCAGGACAGCCAGGCAGCCAGGGCTACACAGAGAAACCCACTCTCTAAATACCAAAATATATAAATAAATGCATATATACATAAATAAATAAATAAAATTTAAAAAATAGAAAAAAAGAAAATGAACAAAGTTATCCTTAGCTACATACCAAGATGAAGGACAAACTTTTCTACATGAGACACTATCTCCAAAACTCAAAATAATAAGGTGCCCATGACTTTAATCCCAGTACTTAAGATGCAGAGGAAAGAGGAAGTTTACATGGAAAATTGTCGGTTACTGTGGACTATGGGATTAATGAAGGTGATAGGCAAGGTTGTCATGGAACTTCAGCTGCCAATCATAAGGACCTAAGTTCAATACCTGAGACCCATAAAGGGGAAGAAAAGGAATGTATCCCAAAAATTTTTGTCACACCTCTTCATGTTTGGACCTACACACACACACACACACACACACACACACACACACACACACACATTTAAAAGTCCAAACTAACAAAATCAATAACTAAAAATCAATAAAGAACTTTAATTTAAGTAGGGTCAAATGCTGACTCCAATTTTAATTTGTCTGTATTTAGGGGACTGGCAATGTCTTCAGTTTGGCCTGGTCTGAGCTCATGATCTTCCTACTTTTCCTTCCCCAATGTGATGATTGACTTGTGACAATTTTTTTTGTTTAAAAGAATAATCTCTGTGCTCTCTCTCTCTCTCTCTCTCTCTCTCTCTCTCTCCTTTCACTGTGTTTATGCTTGTCTCCCTCTCTCTTTCCTTTTCTTCTCCCTCCTTCCATCCCCATACTTTCTGCCTCCCTACCTACCCCTATCCTCATCTCAAATACACATACCAAGTACTCTTCAGATTTGCTTGCCCTGCAAAGTACCTATCTTGGTTAAAAAAACAAAAAAAACAAAAAAACACAACCTCACTTTCTTTTTTCTTTTTTTTTTTTTTAATTACTTTTTTTTTTAAAGATTTATTTTATTTATTATATGTAAGTACACTGTAGCTGTCTTCAGACACTCCAGAAGAGGGCGCCAGATCTTGTTACAGATGGTTGTGAGCCACCATGTGGATGCTGGGATTTGAACTTATCACCTTCGGAAGAGCAGTCGGGTGCTCTTACCCGCTGAGCCATCTCACCAGCCCACAACCTCACTTTCTATTTGTCTAAGGACCCAACTGCACTTTCATCTCAGCCTTCTTGGTCTCTCAGGCCATATTGAAATCTGTGATGTGATACTCAAATATGTCAAAGGTCAAAGTTCCACTACTTCTCCACACTTCATGTTACCACACAGCTCTTACTATAGCTATACTGTCACTATAGTGTTACACTAGTGTCACTACAGTAACAGCTCTGAGAAAAAAAGCGTCTCTGGTATTTATCTCAAGTTTTACTTCTCTGCTCCTGTGACATATAGAATTTTTTTATCAACACAGCAATTAAAACAAAACCAAAAAGGACACTGGTGGAGAAGACAGACAGGTTCTCCTGCCTTTAATCATAATGCCTGATACCTTAGGGTCTCTCTCCTTCCTTTCTTCTGTCCACAGACCTTACTTGGCCCTGATCCATCTTCACTTTATCACAAGAGGAGGAAACAACAAGCTAACTACAGGATGAAGCCAGATAGTATTAGAACAGACCAATGAGCTCAATCTTACCATGGGAAACTTTTAAAGAAGACTTTTCATGAAAATGAAACTTTACAGCTAATAAATTCAGTTCCATTGAAGTCATGAGTAAAATACCTGGTTTTGTTTCTATTGATAAGCAGCCTACCATCCTTGTAATCTCATGACTCTGTTCCTCAGTCCCTTTCTTTCTAACGACAGCCACAGCTTTTGTTTCACAACCCACTTAAAGAGTCTGCATGACCATGTAATGTCACAGAAAGCTTCATTCACTTCATATTAAATGTTAACAACAATATGAACTAACCAGAACCCCCAGAACTCGTGTCTCTAGCTCCACATGTAGCAGAAGATGGCCTAGTCGGCCATCATTGGGAGGAGAGGCCCCTTGGTATTGCAATCTTTATATACCCCAATACAGGGGAATGCCAGGGCCAAGAAGTGGGAGTGGGTGGGTAGGGGAGCAGGGCAGGGGGAGGGGGGAGGGAACTTTCAGGATAGCATTTGAAATGTAAATTAAGAAAATATCAAAAAAAATCATTAAAAAAAGGAAAATTTAAGGTATTTTTAAGAAGGAAAATGAACTATGGTAAATACATAAAATAGATTAGATAGATGATAGATAATACATAGATATATTACATGCTAATATGTATGTAAAATATATATTCATCAATGCCTGACAAATACAGAAGTGGATACTCACAGCTATACATTGGACTGAGCACAGGGTCCTCAATGGAGGAGGTAGAAAGAGGACCCAAGGAGCTGAAGGGGTTTGCAGCCCCATAGGAGGAACAACAATATGAACCAACCAGTACCCCCAGAGCTCCCAGGAACTAAATCACCAACCAAAGATTGCACATGGAGGGACCCATGACTCCAGCTGCATATGTAGCAGAGGATGGCCTTATGGGACATCAATGAAAGGAGAGACCCTTGGTCTTGTGAAGTCTCAATGCCCCAGTGTTGGGGAATGCCAGGATAGCAAAGCTGTAGTGGGTGAGTTAGTGACCAGGGGGAGGGGGGGATAGGGGAGCTTCTGGGGGAGAGGGTAATGAGGAAAGGGGATAACATTTGAAATGCAAATAAAGAAAATATCTAATAAAAAATGTTAACTAAATACATATTATTATGTATGGGTCTCCCCATGTAGCTATGGCCGATCTAAAACTTGCCATTTAAGAAGGTGGCCTAGTTGGCCATCATTGGGAGGAGAGGCCCCTTGGTTATGCAGACTTTATATGCCCCAGTACAGGGGAACGCCAGGGCCATTATGTGGGAGGGAGGGGAGGGGAGCAGGGCGGGGATGGGGGAGGGTATGGGGAAATTTCTGGATAACACTTGAAATGTAAATGAAGAAAATATCTAATAAAGAGGAAAAAAAACTTGCCATTTATATCAGGCAGGTTTCAAGCTTGCATACATCCTTCTTCCTTTGTCTCCTGTATATTGGTCATCTACAGGCTCTCCACAGTGACCTCAGAACAATTCTTTAAAATATAAAAGAGGCACATTCTGCTACCTATCTCCTTACAAGTTTCTAGTCCTATTCCAAGTCCTTACACTAGGCCTGAAAGTCCTAACATGTGTCCAGCCTCACTTTCCTTTCTCTCTCTGCTCCTGCTACACTGATCTTTGCTCTTCTATGCCTGGCTCAGGGCCTTTGTATGTACTGTTCCTTTGACCACACATCCATATGGCATCTTTCCTCATCCTCTTCAGCTCTGTTCATGACTCAGTTGTCAGTTTCTGGGTAAATTCTGTCCTAATTAACTATATGCATAAGCTCACATTTCAGGATCCACCTTCTTATACATGCCATGTCTATCTTCAGTGCACACATCAAAATTTGACACGTTGCCAGGGTTCTGCCACAATATTCAGGTACTGAGGTGGAATGCAGTGTAAGAAACTGTTTCCTCTGTCAATTTAACACTCTCTTGTTATTCTGGAGCCAAAAGCTGGTAGTTTCTGGCAATTTAATTCAGCAGATGGCAGTAAGGGATTAAGAAAATAAATTTAGGTACTTGGACTCTTTACTCCTTACATACCTCTTCATGAGCCAGAGAGAAAGAAAAAGTCACAAATACACACACACACACACACACACACACACACACTCATGCAGCTGGACCCCACTACCTCATCATCAATTTCAAAATGGCACATACATACTAATATACATACACATACACATATTCTTATATATGTTTGTATATATATATCACAGACAATATCTACACACACACACACACACACACACACACACACACACACACACACACAGCAGATGGAGCAGAGCCACAACAACCATGCTTTATTCTTTTCTCTGAGTCTTCTTACAACTTCATAGACAGAAGTTCATTATAAAATCTCATCACAGATAAAATGGTACACAAATTGAGATAACGAAGGATGTCAATACTAAGTTAAAAGTAGCATTTCATTCCATAAGGTTGTTATATATTCCAAGCAACGGTTTCAGTTTCATATGAACTTGCTTTATCATACTGCAAAATTGTGGCCTCATCCTTGGATCTGACTTGGAATGAATGATTTTCCTTGGTCGCAGGTCTGTGCCAAGCATATTTCTCTTAGTGCAATTTATGGAAGCTCAGTATATTCCTCATAATATAGCCTTTACTCACTATTCTAGGATGAGTGTGTACATTTTATTCTTGACTCCAGCTTATCATATCTTGCTGGCAAGATATTTAAAACCATCTCCTCAAACTATTTGCTTAGATTTTCTAAAATTATTTGAGTCAAATCAGGAATTCTGTAAAGTTATTCATGTATCTAAACAGGATTGTTATATGTAAGTGATTCTTCATATTGATTGGCAGGAAATTTGCCACATAGAATGGACTGATGCTCAAGAATAATTAGGCTATATGATCTTGGCAGGAATGGCTTATCAGCATCCAGAAGCAATCCTGTGATGAAGTCTCTGGAGTCCTTGCCTCACAGAGAAAACCCATAAAAGCTATGCAAAATGGTGGGCCATCTCCAGAAAACTCATTTGTTTGCACCACCTTTGCTAAATGGCCGCTGTCAACATGTTTTCTATACTATGACTCCACACTGGAAAGCAAGTTCTATAAGAGTTTAGTGAGTGCTGTGAGGTAGCTGTGTGAAGGTATGAATGCCTGAGTGTGCTGCCCAGTTCTGCAGGAGCAGGCTGGCCTGACAGTGAGCTACTGCAGGCAGAGCCCCCCTCTGCTGATTTTAGCAAGGACAGCATAATGCCCAGTTGTGCTAAGTTCTCCCTAAGTGCTCACTGGAAACACAAGACTGCCTTCCCTCCAACGCAGATCTGCTCTAAAATCCCACATACATGCCTTACAGCTCTTGCTTTGCTGATGTGAACCTAGATGACAATGGCACAGGGTCACCAAACCTGTGTCCATCTACTGATCACTTACCTTGTCAGAACAGTCACACAATCCGTAGTTGGGGCTAGTCTGACTGTTGATCTGATTCTCTAGTGACCTGGCATCACAACACCAGAACAGAAGACTGACAGACAGGAGCCACCAGAAGCCAGCCAACACCATCTTAGCTCAGTGGCAATAACAAGTGCTTGCATTTCTGTGTGGCAATCTAGGTGCCTTGCAGTGAATCAGGTGACCACGCCCCTGTCTGGTGACACAGCCTGAGCATTCCCTGCAGCAAATCCATTGCTGACTTGTGTTTACTCAGCATTTATCTTAGTTCAGTTTCAGCCTTAACATATCTCATGCAATACATAAGGACAAGTAGGTGATAATGTTAGTATCTGAAATGAACTGCAGATGGGATGGATCCCTAGGTGGGACAGTGTCTTGCCAGTAACTAAAAGGTCCTGGGGGAGAGGGGGAAGGGGAAGCCCCACACCCCACCTCTCTTTTCATTCAGGCATGGAAGGGCTGCCATACACCTCCCACTCAGCCCTGGGTGGGCATTTTAGCCTTTGACCCACTCCGTGGTCAAGGGGCAGCCCTGACCTGAGAGTCCCGGGGCTGCTTTGCTAAAGCCACCAGGGCTATACCTGGGAGGCCTGGAGCTACTTTGCTAAAGCCACTGGGGTTATGAGAGAGAGGAATGAGGGAAGAGGTTCCCAATACTGGCGAGAGTGGGCACAGTGGATCTTGACTGGAGCACAGGAAGGCCTTCCATAGGGAGATTAGAAAAGTCTCTTTAGAAGAAAGCCTATCTCATCCTCCAAGCACAGTGGGCCTTGATAGGCAGAGACATTCTATGGTTTTAGAGCCTAATCATAGTAAGGCAGGGAAGGAAGAGAGAAGGTAGAAAAGAGAGACAGAGACAGGAAAGGCTAGAGAGAAAGAGAGTATGAGGGAGAGAGGAGAGGAGAGAGGAGAGGACAGGAGAGGACAGGAGAGCACAAAGAGAGAGGAGTGAGAGCGTGAGAGTGAGAGATAAGAGGTAAGAGAGTAAGAAGTAAAAGAGCAAGCAGGGGTTTAACAGCCCTTTTTTTGGTCTTTACTGTTGGTAAGTAACTGGGGAGGAGCTTGGGACATTTCCTATGTGACTTCTAGCCATGCTTCTCTTGTGGGGGCTGTGGGAGGTGGTAAGTTAGGCAGGGGCCAGAGTTCCAGGAGCATAAGAGAACGCATACAGTGTCATCTAGGTGAATTATGTCCATTCCTGGGTTCAGACCTCAGCTCGACTGGAGACCAGCATGTCTGTGCATAGCCCAATTCCCCACAGTATCTGGATGCCCTTTCCTTTAGACTCTGCTACACTCTTTGTCCTTGTATTTCCTTTTGATAGAAGGAATTCTGGATTACTATTTTTGAGGTGGGTGGGCGGTCCCATCCCGCAACTAAGAGCCACACCTATCCACTGGATATGGTCTCTACAGTTTCTATCTCCCTGCTATTGGGTCTTTCATCTACTGTCCTCCATGTTGGGTCCTGGGAAACTTTTGTGTTCCTGGCATCTGGAATTTTCTAGTGTCTACCCTCAGTTTCCCCTCATCCACTGCTACACAGCTCCTTTCAAATTCCTGACTCTCTGTACTACTCCCCATCTCCTCCTCTATCTGAACTGGCCTCCATTTTACCCTCTGCCCTCTCTCCCTCTCAGATCCCTCTCTCCCTCTATCTCCAAGATTATTTTCTTCCCTGTACTGAGGAGAACTGTAGCATCCATCCTTTGGTGTGCTCTTGTGACGTGCCTAACTCGACCAGCAAGAAAGTCACGATACCACCGGGATCTTCTCAATCAGCCTTTATTCAGGAGCACCTTGATTGTAGATGCCCAGGACCCCGAGCTGTGGGAGAGCTGCTGCTTACATACCCACCCAAGACCAAAGAGAGTCGTGTTGATCGCGGGTTGGTGCAGCAAACTACACCTCATTAGCATATGGCCCAATCAGGAGGGCTGTCACTCATGGTGAGCTATGCAAGCACACTAGACTTGTTTACAGGACAGAATGTGCATGTCTGGCCGGATATCAGCGCCATCTTGTAATGGAGGAGAGCAGCGGCTGCCTACATGCTCTTACTTCTTTCTGTGTTTCATATGATCTGTGAGTTGTATCATGGGTATTCCAAGTGCTTATTCATTCTCTCTCTCTCTCTCTCTCTCTCTCTCTCTCTCTCTCTCTCTCTCTCTCTCTCTGGCAAATGTCCACTTATCAGTGAGTACATACCACTGGGTTATCTCACTCAGGATATTTTCTAGTTCCATCCATTTGCCTGTGAATTTCATAAAGTCATTGTTTTTAATAGCTGAGTAGCAGCAGTCCATTGTATAACTATACCACATTTTCTGTATCCATTCCTCTGTTGTTTCCAGCTTTTGGCTATTATAAATAAGGCTGCTATGAACATAGTGGAGCATATATTCTTGTTATATGTTGGAGCATCCTTCTCTTAGTTATGATAACCTGCAGCATATTTTCTATACTGAATAAATAAATATTGCATAACTGATGTATTTTGTGGAGGGTTATTTTATGAACCTTGCTTTGAAGTGCATCCAAATTGTGGCATGTTTTAGCACTTCAGTCCTATTTGTGGGTGAATGTTATCCTACTGTATGAATATACCATGTTATGTATGCAATAATGAACATTTCCTTGTTTTTACTCATTGCTATTACCAACAGTACTACTGGAAACATTTCTGTTAGGTTTTAACTGGATGTGTATTGTCATTTTTGAACATATAAAGGTAGGAGTAGACTTGATGGATCAGATAATATTTACATGCATTTTTGTCACTGTAATATATTTCACTGTTGTATTTCCACCAGTAGGACACACATATTCCTATATCTCCATGTTCTCAAAGTGTGTCTGTGTATGTGTCAGAACATTGTTGTTTACTGTAAATTTCTCTACAGATCAGTGGTGCTGTTGCCTGTTTCCTATCTTCTTGGAGACATGTTTTGTTCATCCTTTCCCATTTACATTCTTTATGATTTTATTCACTTATTTTGATGTTTTGGGGATTTATTTTTTTTACTTATTTTGGCTGTGTGAGTGTTCAGCCTACATAGTTGTCGTGTTGTCCACTAGTCTCACACTAAGTAAATAAATAAAGTTTAAAATTTTTAAAGTATTCAGGAGATGGTGGCACAGGACTTTAATCCCAACACTCCTGAGACAGAGGCAGATATGGCTTATACATCGACTTCCAGGACAGTCAGGGCCACACAGACAAACCTTGTCTGGAAAACAAAGGAAGCAAATACAAAACCCTTAATATAGTGATTGATTGATTGATTGATTGATTGATGTAAAGTAGAAAACAGGAGAAATTGCTCAGTAATCGAGAGTGTTTGCTTCTCTTGCAGAGAACTCAAGTTCAGTTCTTAGTGTTCAAAATGGAAAGCTCATGATCACCTGCAACTTCAGTTTCAGAAGATGTGATACCCTCTTCTGGATTTAGTATGCACTGCACACATACTCACCTACCACCACAAATACAAATTATTAATGAAAAATTAACTATTTTTTCCTAAAAAGGTAAGGTAGAGAACAATTGAGAAATTGAGAAAGATACCCAACAACTAACAATGAATTACTATGGCCTCAACGCTCATGCTAACATCTACCCACATTCACAGAGGAACACGTTTTCTCCCTCTCCTCTCCTCTCCTCTCCTCTCCTCTCCTCTCCTCTCCCACAAATAAACACACACAAACTCACACAGAGTTACAGACACACACACACACACACACATTTATAAACACACAGAGAAGCACAAAAAGAAATTAAATTAAGTTCCACCTAGCCAGTAAACTTAATTATGGAATTCCATGAATCAAAATATTATTTTAAAAAGATTAATTTAATATTTCATTTTGTATGTATGGGTGTACCTGGTCTTTGGCTACTTAGTAGGTACTTTCTTCTGAACTTTTTTAAACTTGCACCCCCTAACACTAGATATCAGATTTTTAAAAAAGGGTAGAGGGGAAAAAGGATGACATTATTGTTAGACTATATACTGCTGAATAGGGGTGCTGGTCCCTTGAAGACAGTTAGATCTTCATCATTAAGATATCTAATTTCATCTTGTTGCTGTTTCTTCTTTGCACACCAACATGACCAACAGGGACTAACAGTGACCAATAGCACCCACTAACCAATCCTGTCTGTCAGGGTCCTAGCATTTATATACCCTTTGAAAAATTCCCCCAGAATGCCAAATGTCACACAATTAAAGAAAAGATCTGCAGCTGGTAAATTAACCCCAACTAGAGGAAAAGTCCATTCATAGTCAGCTGCACATACCACACCAGGGATTAAAATAAAATCATAGTCCTATTATAATTGTGGGGAGCGGGCATGGCCACATGGGCCAAAGATGGCGCCCTGGCTCTGTGCTAAAGCCCCATAGCCTCAATTGTTTACCTCAGTCTCAATCATGCACACGTGTACCTCGTTCAAGAGGTTAGTGCAACATCTCGTGAGACCAGTCTATCAGCCAATCCTGCACGCTGCCTTGGATGTGTGCGTCTATGATTGGGTAGTGTGAGGTGACGTGAATGAATGGAAGAGATAAGTGTGAACGGTCCCAGGGAGAGCTGCGGGTGATCTCTCCAGATTGAGATAAATGAAAGATATGATTGATTGATTGATTGATTGATTGATGATGATGGAGAGACTGAAGACTGACTGAGAAGCTGGGGAAGGTGCAAGAAACCTCCTAATAAAGAGAAGCGGCTGCAGCTGCTCTGAACCTGCTTTTTGAAGTTAATGCCGTTTATTCCAATCTCTGCTGGTCAGAGATTGGGCTCCGACAATAATTATGTGTTTTTCAAGAAAATGAAAAGTCTCACTATATACGGGTATTTTTCATCCATGTGTATCTGTGAACCACTGTGTGAAATAACCTCAGAAGCCAGAAGAGGATCTCAGATCCTCTGGAATGAGAGTTACATGTGGTTATGAAGAATTAAACCCAGGTCCTCTGTTCTCTTGATCACCAAGTCATCTATCCAGCCCTGTGGACAGAACTTTCTAAAATTCAATATTGCAAGACAGTGTAATAGAAAGAGACATTAATTTGGTACTTATACACTGAGGAAAATATTAAATGCACTTGATTCGTGTAATTAAACCATTGTTTATAAAGAACAAAATCATCTTACGCACAATATAAGATCTGGAGTTCATAAGATACAGTGATCTGTAGTAGGAACAAAGAGTCTGAGGCAGCATGTGGTGGAGTTCTTGATTGGACACCAAGTACAATTCAAAGTGCAAGTGTTTGGTGTTCAGAACCAAGGGAGCAGTGCAGTGGGAGATGCACACACTACAGGTCACATTGATTCACTTCCTTGGTTTTGAATTAAAGTTTGTCCATGGTGTCTTCAGAATGCTGTTGCCACATTTAGCTCACACTAGATATTCAGTTCCATAAGCCCAATGGGGTCTTGACCCATAGTATAGGAAGCTGGAAGGTAGATGAAGCCTCAAGAATAAAGGATATTTGTAAAACATGTATGTAAGTTCAATGTCCAGAAGACATTGTGTGTGTGTGTGTGTGTGTGTGTGTGTGTGTGTGTGTGTGTGTTTTACATAGGGAGACTGAAGACATAGTTAAGTTGTTAAGGGTGTTTATTCGATCTGGCCTGCATGGAACATGTCTTTAACAGGCAAATATCTGTAAGTTCAATCCAGCTTGGTCTACAACCTGAGTTCCACAACAACCAAGACTGTTACACAGAGAAACCCTATGTAACAACAAACAAACAAACAAACAAAAACAATCAAACAAAAGTGTATGGTGATTTTGCAGAAGACCCAAGTCTAAACACTAATGCTTGGTGACTCATAACCACTGTATTTCCAAATCTGGGGATTCAACAATTTCTTCTGGCCTCTGTAGCACCTGCACACAAAACATTCACACAAATGCATACACATAAATAAATTTAATTAATTTTTTTCATTTTATATATGTGTGTGTTGTCTTCATGAATGTGTATGCACTACCTGTGTGCCTGCAGACTGAAAAGTCAAGGAGACATTACTGAATTATCTGAAGGTGAAGATACACACAGTTGTAAACTGACTTAAGGATCCGGAAACCTACCCTGGATTCTCTACAATAGAATCTAATGCTCATAACCACTCAATATCTCTAGCCCGCAAAATAAATGAAAGAATTCAATCTTGCCTGGTCATAGATGCCTTTCTTCTAACATTCTGCAGACAGAGAGGAAAGGAAAGATTTCTCTGTAATTCAAGGCCAACCTGATTTACTTATTGAGTTCCAGTCCAGTCAGGGTGAGATAGTGAAAACATACGTAAAAATAAATGAATAGGGCTGGAAAAGTGGGTCCACAGTTAAAAGCAATGACTGGTCTTCTCGGGACCTACAAGTTGGCTCACAGCTCTCTGAAACTAGAGTTTGACGGGATCAAACATCCTACTCTGCCTTATATGGGCACTGCATGCTCAATATGCATAGCCATACATATAAGCACAGCATGCTTAAAGACAAAATAAGTAACAAACAAATCTCAAAAACATCAAAATGAATATGAGTATGAAAATAAATATGATTATGATCCCAGCACTGAGAAGACAAAGGGATGAGGAATAGAAATTCAAGGTTATTTTTGACTAGTTAATCAAAACAAAATAGTGGTGTTATGGAAGCCAGGTGCAGTAACATAAATCTGAAATCACATAACCAGAAATACTGAAGTAGAGGATTGCCAGGAACAGAATGAGGAACATGAAGTCCCTGAGCAAGCAAAGGCTAAAAACAAAACAAACAAACAAACAAACAAACAAAAATACCCTGCTTTTCAAATCGTGGCAGAGTGACCAGTCATGGTTTGTAAGCAGCTACATCTTAAAGAGCCTGCAGCTCAAATGGCCAGTGTCATAGAAGACAAATGCTCCTTAATACATAACTGTCCCTCTGTACAAACAAGTACACAAAACGAAAAATGAAGCAAGGCCAGAAAGCTTTTCTTAAGATTGGTACAAGTGCCCCATGCCTGCTGGGGTGCAGGTCTCTCTCTCTAAGAAGCAGCTTGCTGTGTTTCTGTCCACAGAGCCTATTCTTCATCAAAACATTTATGTCACTTCTACTCTGGTGAATTCTTTTACTCCTACACCAGGAGCTGGTCATTTCCAGCACAACATAACATTGTGAGCAACAGCCTGAGAATTGGTGAGTGCAACAGCTATCTGACATCCTCCTTGAGCCTTGCTCTTATAGCCCTGGGAGCTGAGGCCAACTCCAAAGTAATGTCAATATTCACTTACTCTAATTTCTCATTGTGGTTTTCTTGAACCAATTGTCAAAAATTCAGCCTCAAACTGTGCTGTCAAGATGGATACCAGTCTTCACTTGTCTAATTCCAATGACAGTGTCTAGGTTGCTCATAAATGGCCTATGTTCATTTGGTCTAATGACCTGCTGTCTTCCTTTTGTTGTGGTTGGGTGAAGGTATTGCTTTGAATTGGGCTATTAATCAAGACTTGCAGAAATTCACTATAATCTCACTAGTGACTAGATAAACCATCCTGACCTTGAACTTGCAGCTATCTACCTTCCTCAGCCTCCCCAGCCCTGGGCTTGCAGCTGCCACCCATCACATCTTGTTTCCTTTAGAAAGGAACATTTTCTTTAGTGGCATCTAGGACACTGAACTCTCCTGACCTCACTCCCTGCCTCAGGATGATTCCTTATGGACTCTCTTGGGCTCTTTCCTGGTTATCCAATCCACCTCCAGAAGGTGAGACGACCCCATTCCTGTCATAATGAGACAAGTAGTTCTGACCTAACATCCTCATCTGGGTAAACACATCTATAGCAATTCCCAGTTGTGTTAAAACAATATCAGATTTACAGAATCCAAACCTGCTTGTAATTTCATCCCTTCAGAGGTGGGACACAGGGATACTGAGTTCAAAGTCAGCAAGGATTCCATACTGAGTATTGTGAACTATATGTAACCCTAGAGCTTCAAAAGTTGAAGAAAAATAAGAAGTTGTAGATTTATTGTGAAACTCTGGACTTGTGGGTCCTGTAATCCCAGCACTCAGAAGGTGGAGGCAAAAGCATCATTGGGAATTTGAGGTTAGCCTTGACTACATAGTGGGCACTAACACTGACTTGGATACACAGTAAGAGAGATCCTGTCTTAAAACAAAACAATGACAACAAAAAAGAGAAAGGAAATAGAGACACAGGAAATAGAAAAAAAGAAGTTCATCCCTATATACATATCAAGACACATTTGGCTCCATTAGACACTATCTCAAATAATGAAATTAATCTGGCATAGTACACATGACTGTCAACTCAGTACTTCGCAGGTAGATGCAAGAATATAAGGAGTTCAAGGAAATCCATAACTACATAGAAAATTCTAGGTTACCACTGGCTACATGGAATTAAGGAAGGCAATAGAAAAACTTGTTATGGTACTACTATGGGAAAATGTACCTGCTGCCAAGCATAATTGCATGAGCTCGATCCCAGGAACCCACATAGGAAAACAAAAGTAATGTATCCCTAATATTGGTCTCTGACCTCTCCATGTGCTGAACCCACACACACACACACACCAAGTATACTTTAGATATGCTCCCTCTCCAATATACCCCATCTACTAAAAAAAAAATCACTTTCTAATTGTCCACGTCAAAACCTCTGGCATCATTTTTGTCTCTCAGGCCATATCTAATACCTTGATGCCACTCTCAAGTATGTCTTCATACTTTATCTAGATTGATTGGTCTTTTAAAGACAAATGGTAATTGACCATTAGACTTAGCCATGTATATGAGTGTTAAAAAAAAAAGAAGCAGTTTGAGGCTGAACTTTTTGGAGTGGCTTAAGGAAATCATAGACTGGAATTAGAGTGTGTTAATATGGACAGCTCTTACAAGTCTGCTTCAGACACCAGTCTTACTATGGTAGGCTCATAGATGATGTGAAGTAGATGCTGTTGCCTACAAAGTTGTGTTGTTCTGGCAATGTTCAGCTCTTATTACAGAAGTTAAAAAAAAATTCACCAGACTAAAACTGACATAAAAATTTTAATGCAGGGTAGATATCTTGGACAGTAACACATTATACTGATTCTTTGAAAGAGAGGATTGGATTCCAACAGGAGTGGGACATTTGCAACACACTTAAGTTACATACCCTTGCATCATTTTACATTTTGTGTATTGATTTGAGCAGCCAGGGGTGTGGAGTGCAGAATTTTTTAAACAGTGACTCACATAGCCATACCTGTCCTCCATGAGACTGGATACTATGGGAATAGGTTCTGTAAGCTCTAGTTGATTGTAAAACGCCACAGCTCACTCAGTCAGAACATTAAAGCAGGGTATTTTGTTTTGCATTTTTAGCCTTTGATTGTGTGTGTTTCAGGCCCTTCATGTACCTCATCCTAGTCCTGGAAATCCTCCTGCATCATGTCCCCAGTGATTTTTGTTACAGATATCTGTCACTGTACATGGTTCCCTATTTTTTGATATTGCTGTCTTCTGAGAGGCTCTTCAAGAGCCTGACAAATACAGAGACAGATGCTCACAGCCAACAGTTGGACTGAGCCAAGGGTCCCCAGTGGAAGTATTAGAGAAAGAACTGAAGGAGGTGAAGGGGTTTGCAACCCCATAGGGAGAATAACAATATCAACCAACCAGACCCTCCAGAGCTCCCAGGTACTAAACTACAATCCAAAGAGTACATATGGAGGGTCCTGTAACTCCAGCTGCATATATAGCAGAGCATGGCCTTGCAGGGAATCAATGGGAGATTCATCCTGTGAAGGTTCAATGCCCCCATGAAGGGGAATGCCAGGGCAGGAGTAGGTGAGTGCGTGGGTCTGGGAAAACCCTCATAGAAGGAGGGGGAGAGAAATGGGACAGGGTGATTACCGGGAGAAACCAGGAAAGGGGATAACATTTGAAATGTAAGGAAAGAAAATATCCAATAAATAAAATTTGCTAAGTAGTCGGGAATAACCTTGAGAGTCTAATCCTCCTCCATCTGCCTTCCTAAGCTCTAGATCCCTATATGTGTACAACCCTTGTCTAGTGTACATACGCCTGGGGTACTTACTACTCAGGGTCTGGTACACTCTGTACAAAAACTCTTATCAGTAGGACTACTTCCACATCTCCTTTTGAAGTTTGTTAATGCCTCATAGACAGAGCTAAGAAAGAAGAGTTCTCCTGTGCATTACTGTTGAGGTGAAATCCATGTTACATCAGGTTCAGTTTTCTGTGCACAATTTGCTGATGTTGAGCCTGTGCACAAGCTGAGGCAACCACAACTCCTCTCTAGTTTCAGAATGTGTCAGCACTCAGGAAACCCTCACTTGAGTTACTGTGTCATTCCTCTACCTCACTCCTGATAACCTCCATCCTGTTCTCTGTTCGTGGGGTGTCTTATACTGTATGTAACAAGTAAAATACCTTGCATAATTTATTTCTTTGGGAAGTGTTATTTTACAGAATTACTTTGAATTTCATCCAGGCTATATTATGTTTCTGCACTGCAGTCTTATTTATGGGTTTATATTGTCCCATTGTATGAATACATCACAGGCTATTTATCCTGTAATGGACATTTGCCTTCTTTTTTAAACCTTTTGTTATTACCATCAACACTACTGTAAACATTTGTAAGCTTTTATCTAGGTGTGTATTTTCATTTGGGGGGGGGTGTGTAAATATAGGAGTGGATTTGCTCAGTTATCTTATAATTGCATACATGATTTTCAGCACTGACATACTTTTACCCAAGGGTGTTTTGGCAGCCTTTAGGACACAAGTATTCTTATTTCTCCATGTCCTCAATGTCTGTCTGGGTTATAGTCATAACAATGTTGTTTTACCTTACATTTCAGTAAAAACCACTGGAGTTGTTGGCTATTTCCTACTTTCTTGGAGACATGTCTTTTCATCTTTCCCATTTCCTTTTTCATGATCTTATTTAGTAATTTTAATGTTTTGGAATTTATTTGTTACTTATTTTGTCTGTATGAGTGCCTTGCCTGTATGTATATCTCTGAGTCATGTGCATGCAGTGCTCACAGAAGGCAGAGTATATATATATATTAGGGTATTTGATCTCCTGGAACTCCAGTTATGGAGATTTGTGAGTGACCATGTGGGTGCCGAGAAGAGGAGTCTTTGCTTTTAACTGTGAACCTGTTTATATAGCCCTATTTATTTATTTTGAGACAGTGTCTCTCTATCTAGCCCTGAATGGACTGGAACTCAATGTGTAGAACAGGATGGCCTTTAATTATAGAGACCTCCCACCCTCTCTGTCTCTCCCTCCAGAATGTGGAAAGAAAGAAAGTTATGACTTGGTAAGATTGAATTCTTTTAGTCTTTTACTGGGCTGGAGAGATGATGGAGTGTTTACAAGCTTTAGATGCTCTTACAGAGAACCCAGGGTGATTTTCCAGCTCTAACACTCAGATTACAACTACTGTCCCTTAATCTTTAGAGGATTCAGCAAACTATTCTTGACTTTTCAGGCACAGGTAGTGCACACACATTCATGCAAGCAACACACACATATAAAATGAAAAAATTAATAAAATTTATTTATGAGTATGTATTTGTGTGAATGTCTTATGTACAGTTGCCCACAAAGGCAAAATGAAATAATAAACTCACGTTCATTTTGTTTGGTTGTTTTGTGGTTTTTTTTTTGCTTGTTTATTTGTTGTTACATATAGTTTCCCTTTGTAACATTCCTGGTTGTTGTGGAACTCAGTATGTATCCCATACTTGCTTTGAGTCACTGATTTTCATCTGTTAAAGTCACAGGCCACTGCAGGCAAGATGCAATAAACAATCTTAAGCACTTAAACATTGCTTCATTCTCTCTAGACACTATACACACACACACACACACACACACACACACACACACACACACACACAATTTCCTAATAATTCTATTTGTTTGGTAAGTTGTAAGAATTTTTTTTATATCTTCTGGAGATTGAACTTGCATACATGTTTTACATTTTTTTTTTATTCTGAATTCTGGAGGTTGGTCTCATGATCAAGCATTCAACCTTCTATATTGTGGGTTGAGATGCCATGTGGGTTGTGGAACTGAATGTGGGCATGAGCCAAATGTGGGAACCGAACTTTAAACACACAATGGTCAAATATTAATTCAAAATCAAGGGTGAAGTCAATAGAATTGTCCTGCGCTCATTAAGCTCTAATTGTTGTTAAAGTATCAGAGGTCACTCTGTCAGGATACAAAGCCCAGGGGATTTTGGTTTTCATTGTTAACCTTTGCCTGTGTGTGCCTCAGGCACTTCATGTACCTCATCCTGGCCCAGGCAATTCTCTTGCTTCAGTCTTCTGAGGCATGACTTTACAGATTTGGGTCACTGCACCAGGCTCTCTCATTTGTTTCTTGGGTTTTAAATTTACCCAGTAGCCAAGCAAAACTTTGAACTTCTAATCCTTCTGATTTTGCTGTCCAAGTGCTAAGACTCATATGTGTGCACCCATTGTCTAGGTTACATTATCCTGAGTTCCTATGCAGGGATTATTTCATGCTAGACAAGCCTTCTATTAACAGAGATACTTCTCTAGCCCAACCTGGCCTTCTGGACCTTGTTAGTACCTGATGGACAGAGCTGAGCAAGAAGCATTCTGTAATCTCTTAGTGTTGAAGTGAAATTAGTACAAAAACAGTTTTACCATTTTCAGTGCACAATTCAGGGGTGTTGAGCCTGTTCACAAGCTGAGAGAATCTCTTCGCCTGTGTAGTTTCAGAATATATCATCACCAAGGAAACCCTCCCTATGAGTTAAGTTATTTTTTTCCTTTCTCATCCTCACTACTATTAACCTCCAAGATATATTCTATGCTTGTGGAATGTCTTACTCTGCATATAACATGTAAAAGCAATCCCATAATTTATGTGTTTTGTGGAGGGTTATTTTTTGGAACAGGCTTTCAAGTTCATCCTGGTTGAGGCATGTTTCAGCATGCTATATAGGTGAATAGTATTCTATTAGACTAATATAGCAAGCTTACATATTGATTAACTGACATTTGGTTTGTTTTTACCTTTTGCCATTACTAACAATGTTATTGCAAACTTTGGTATAAAGTTTTCTCTGGCTCTGTATACTTTGGAATAAATGTAGGAGTGGAATTACTTGGGCATTTGATAACTATATTCATTTATGTCATTGCCTTACTTTTTCACAGGGAATTTTGTTCTATTTCTACCAATAGGGAACAAGTGTTCCTAGTCCTCCTTGTCCTTGAAGTCTGTCTTGATATGAATCAGAACTATATTGTTTTATCTTGCCTTTCAGTAAAGAGCAATACTGCTGTTGGCCAATTTCTTTCTTCTTGCAGGCATGTCTTTCATCCCTTCCCATTTCGTTTCTTATGATTTTATTTTTTATTTTGTTCTTTTTGAGATTTATTTGTTTCTTATTATATCTGTATGAGCATTTAGCTTCTGTGAGCCCAGGATTAGCCTCAGCATGGACAGGACCTCTGAGAGAAGGGCTGTCTGGGAGTAAAAAAAGAATGACTCAAAGTCAAACTTTGGATCCATGCTGATCACCTGGGTTCTGCTTGATCCAGCTTTCCAGTCTGTCTCTCCCTATGTTCTGTTTTCTCTCTAGACATTTCTCTGTCTATATTCTGTTTGCTTCCTATTCTAAGAGAGCTCTCTGTCCATGTCCCGCTTGATTATATGTGTGTTAGTCCTCCAAGCAGTTTTCTTTTTCTTTTCAGAAAAAAAAAAAAAATATTCTCCAGATAGCTCATCTTCTGCAGAACACTGGCCTAGTCTTTTATTTTACATATCAATCCCATCATTTAATCCTGGTTTCCTTTTGATTATCTTAGGAAACAGCATCCTATGTCCCCAGCCCTTTGATTCTTAGGAGACAGCAAGCACCTAATTTTTTAACATTGCCAAAAATTCAGAGATCTTTCTGCCTTTGTTTCCCTCAGACAATAAGCTAGTAGGCTGGGACAATGTCTGGAAATTACTATTCCTATCACATATGGGCCTGTATCCACTGTGTCCCAGGTTGACCTTGAACTGAGGAATTGTCCTGCATTTGTTTCTGCCTGTCTTTGTATCTTTTTGACAAGCTAGATCTTAGTGTAGCTGGCTTTGATCCTTTAGATTCCCGAAGCCCCTCACACAATTCATATTGCATCCATATTTTTTGCACAGTTGAGATAGTATATATTTTAAAACTCATGCATAGCTGGGCAGTGTTGGTGCATGCCTTTAATGCCAGCACTTCGGAGGCAGAGGCAGGCAGATTTCTGAGCTCGAGGTCAGCCTGGTCTACAGAGTGAGTTCCAGAGCAACCAGGGCTGCTCAGAGAAACCCTTTCTCAAAAAACAAACAAAACAAACAAAAAACCCTCATGCATTTAGAGTATTTTCCCATAACCTTAAGGGCTATCCTGAAGGTTCCAGTATCTACCATTTTTCTGAGACATAGCCACATCCTCAACTCCTGGACTTGTGTTGTTTTTAATTATCATGAAGTCATTAATGTTAACAGGGTGGACATCCTTAGAAAGAAAGAGTCCTCCACTAGTAATAGGTCAAGAAAATATTTACATTATCACACAAACAAGGCTTATGACCACAGCAGCCATAGACTCTCATGGAGGCTCACAACATGATCCTGTTCCAAGAGAAAGAACCATGTCACTCTGTCTCCACCAGGACCAATCTAGGCTTGGCATATATGTATATTTGTCCATTTTGTACATGCAGTGCCCAAAGAAGCTAGAGGGGGGTGTTTGACTCCTGTATTGTCAGTTGAGACCCCTTGGGAGGTTATCAGACTGAATGTAGGGCCTGAGGAAACTATGGCACAGTATTCTGGACACACAATGAACAAACATTAATTCTAAATCAAGTGAAGTGAATTGAGTTGTCCTGGTTGTATGTGCACCTTCCACTCCACTGGAGCTTTGGTTCTGAACACCAAACCCTGGCACTGTGCATTCATTGTACATTCTGTCCCATTAGGAATACGAAAAAATGCTGCCTCCCACCCTCGGCTCCAGGCCATTGTATGTTATGAACTCCGGATATTTTATTGTGCCTACAATATTTATGTTCTTATGGAAACAGTGGTTTCATTTATAAGAATCAAGGTATTTTAATATTTTCTTCAGTGTGTAAATACCAAATTAATGCCTCCAATTATACTGTTTTGTAATGCAGAATTTTATGAATTTCTGTTGGTGGGGCTAGCCAGATAGTTTAGTCCTCAAGTAAAGTGAGGACCTTGGTTCATTTCCCAATAATACATAGCAGCTTATAACTGTTTGTACCTCCAGTTCCAGGTGACCTGAAGTCATCTTGTGGCCTCTGTGGTTACTGTATACAACAGTGCACAGACATATATGAAGGAAAAATATCCATATATAGTAAGAATTTTTTTTGAAAAGCACAGAAATGTTCTGAGAATATATTTTAATTTTTATCCCAGGTGGGGGATATGATGTTGCTTCAGATTGTCCATAGAAACTGACTGTGATTTACTTCTTGTTCTATCAGGGCCATCATATTCCCCTCTGCAGAGACTTTCTGATATTTTGTCCATTACTGGATTCTTGGGACATTTTTCAGGAAATACAAAACCTAAGCCTTTCAAAGACTTCATGAGCCTCAGTGAGGTGATGGGGGGGCTAAGATTCTCCTTTTCAGTGGAGATGCAGTGAGGAAAATGGGATTAGAACTTATTTGTAGTGTTTGGGGGGTAGTTAACAGGTTATAAAAACTGAATGGCCCTTCCCTTCCGGTCTGGTCCGGTGCACCCCACACCAACCCAGGGCTCGGGCACAGGCTCTGCGCACTCTCCCCGGGACTCCCCAAGCTATCTTAGCACCACAGGTGAGCAGCTGAACACAGCATCTGTTCCTGCCCAATCCCCTGCAACCTGAGACACCAGCCAGAACAGAGAAAAAGGCCCAGCCCAGGACAGACTCTCCCTTCCCTTCCAGTCTGGTCAGGTGCACCCCCCACAAGCCCAGGGCTCGGGCACAGGCTCTGCGCACTCTCCCTGGGACTCCCCAGGCTATCTTGGGACCACAGGTCTCCTTGGTTAGAGATGGCAGGAGGTAAGCCCAAGAACAGAAGCAACAGAATCCAAGGGTACTTGGCATCACCAGATCCAAACTCACATACCCCATCAAGTCCTAGATACAACAGCACACCAGAAAAACAGGACATGGATATAAAGTCACTCGTCATGAGGATGATGGAGGACTATAAGAAGGAAATACAGGAACAGATAAATACAAACACAGATAAACAACTAGAAGCATTTAAAGAGGAAATACGTAGAGAGTTACAGGAAAACAATACCAAACAGGTGATGGAATGGAACAAATCCATCCAGGACCTAAAAATGGAAGTAGAAACAATTAAGAAAAACCAAAAGGAGATAACCCTGGAGATAGAAACCATAGGAAAAAAATCAGGAAACATAGATATGAGCATCAGCAACAGAATACAAGAGATAGAAGAGAGAATCTCAGGCACAGAAGATTCTATAGGAAGCATAGACAAGACAATCAAAGAAAATGCTAAATGCAAAAAGATTCTAACACAAAATATCCAGGAAATCCAGGACACAATGAGAAGACCAAACTTAAGGATAATAGGATTAGATGAGAAGGAAGATTATCAAACTAAAGGGCCAGCAAATATCTTCAACAAAATAATAGAAGAAAACTTTCCATACCTAAAGAATGAGATGCCCATAAACATACAAGAAGCCTACAGAACTCCAAATAGGCTAGACCAGAAAAGAAATTCCTCCTGACACATAATAATCAGAACAACAAATGCACTAAATAAAGACAGAATATTAAAGGCAGCAAGGGAAAAAGGTCAAGTAACATATAAGGGCAGGCCTATTAGAATTACT
>CACVCL010034699.1:0-23767 GCA_902729485.2 Mus minutoides
GGGCTGCACAGAGAAACCCTGCCTCAAAACAAACAAAGAACAGAAATCAATACAAGGAACTGAGGCAGAAGACCTACCTACTCAATGAACTGGAAGAACTCCGTAGAAACTAGATACAAAATTTCTACTTGGCCCAGTATAGTGGTATCTCTGCTACTTGGGAGACTGAGTCAGAGAAATTCAGGATTCAAGGCCTGCCCAAAGAACTTAGTGAGACCATATCTCAAAGGCCACAGAGCTGTCATTGTAACTCAGATAGGTAAAGCAGTTATGTAGTATACACGTGGCCCTGGGTTTTATTCCAGCACTACAATTAATTAAAATTTTTCTATTTTACTATTTCTATTTTCAAGAGAAAATGAAGTAGGATCATTGCCTAAGTGTGGACAGACAGGCTATGTGGGACTCCAAATTGCTTCCCAGATCACAGAAGAAAAAATTACTTTTAGGAGTTTTAGGAAATAGAAGATCTGTACTGAAGAGCTCTGTGACCAGGAAAGCTTACTCTGTGACCCTCTGTACTGCCTGAGCCCACAATGAGCAAAGCATGCACTGCATATCACTGCTAACAAAGAATGTTAATGTTCTTAACCACAGACAAAATAAGCTGGTGATGCAATAGTTATGTTCATTCATTTGATTGAACCTTCATATAGTGTATACATAAAGCAAAGCGTCACAATGTGCACCATAAATTCAGTTAACCACCAGTCAAAACCAAACGAACCAAATCAATAAAGACTATTTGTAATCAATAATCAACATTAGACATCATGGTGAAATCCAAGACACATTCTTGGAGATGGGGAAAACCAGATAACAATGGACACAATATGTTTCTCATTTTGCAGAAGTGGAAAGATCTAAGCAACTTTCCCAGTGAGCTGCTACAAAGGTCCATGATTCTCTGAAGAATGACACCCAGTACTCAAATAATGTGCAAACTCAAAGAGTGTTTTATTCTGCAGAAGTCCAGTATTCTGGGGTCTCCTCACTATCAAGATAGACAACCAAATGAGTTTTCAGGCTAGATTGAAGGGATTCAGTGATAAGTGACCTCTATCATTACTCTATCAGGCACCCCCACCTCCAAGTCTTCAGTTCAGCTTCGGGACTTACATAATTCCCCCTAGCCAGATTGTCAGGTGACCTCTATCATTTCATTACTGGGGAACAGAGGCTGGAACCTGTTACATGGAAGCTCTAGAAATGTGCTGACCCTCTTCTAGTAATCAGAACCCCCAGAACTCGTGTCTCTAGCTCCATATGTAGCAGAAGATGGCCTAGTCGGCCATCATTGGGAGGAGAGGCCCCTTGGTACTGCAATCTTTATATGCCCCAATACAGGGGAACGCCAGGGCCAACAAGTAGGAGTGGGTGGGCAGGGGAGCAGGGAGGGGGTAGGGGTAGGGGATTTTCGGGATAGCAGTTGAAATGTAAATTAAGAAAATATCTAATTAAAAAATGTATGTAAATTGTCTGATAGATAATGATAATTTCACAAACATTATTTATAATAAAATTTTATAATGGTCTACAGATTCAAAAAAAAAACGTGCTGACCCATTTTCCTTGCTTTAGGCTAGGAGGCTGGGTGGCTAGGCACCTTCTAGTTTCTGACCTGAAGCCTGGGGTTTAACTGACTTGCCTAGTTCTTAGAAACAGAAATTTAGGCCTAGTCTCCTTGACTGCAAATGTGAAGCCTGCTGTGGAGTTACCCTGTCTCTTCCCTCTCTGTGATAAATGGTCAAGCAGGGGTCTGACCTGATGGGCTGAACCTGTGATCCAATGCTCTGGTATCCAATGTCCAGAGTGAATGGTAATAATTCCACAGAGCCAGAAACAGCTGTCTGTATTCAACTAAGACCTGTGCAGCCTGAGGTCATTGCCCCTACTATCCAGGAAACTTTGGGAAGATCTTGTGAGCTATCAGATTGGGGGAAGGGGAGGACACATGTGTATAGGCAGAAAGTAATTAGATGCTGTCCACTGACATGCTGGAGAGTTGTTTCAAAACATTAATATATGTTGAAAAAGCAAAAGAATTTCTCTTCCTTCATTCACAAGACAGAATAGTAGTATTACTGACCCACACTAGAGGCAGAGCACTCTGTTAATACAAAACTATTAGATCCGATGCAGCAGAAACCTAATCATGGCCCCCTTTTAATATCCTGACATGAGCTGGCCACTAACCCAGTTACCCAGAATCCCTGAAGGAGCTTTTCCATCATGCATGATGAGAGCAAAAGCACATTGCATGACCATCAGCCCAGCTCTCACCTTTCAGAAAACTCTTGAGAAGAGGCAGGCAAGGCTGAACAGGGAGAAAACAGCAGGAGTGGCTGGAGGGTAAGTCAGGTGAACAGAAGGTGGAGCAAGCAGGGACAATCTGGCTAGGGGGAAGTATGTAAGTCCCGAAGCTGAACTGAAGACTTGGAGGTGGGGGTGCCTGATAGATGTGGCAAGTGGATTGATTTTCATAGTTTTTCTGGTCTGGACACTAAATCAGTCCACACCTGAGATGCCAGGGAACCATGCCATTTCTTTCTGATTTTAGAACTTAGAGAGGATTAGCCTAAGGTAATGTCATGCCCATAGTGTCTCAGCAATAGGTACAAAGGTGATAAATATTTCCTTTGAACATCACTCAACTCAGTGGATACTTGAAGAAAGACAAGTGGAACCTGAGTGGATTTATCTCTAGCTGAATTGGCACCAGGGGGGTGATACACCAAGGCAATGTGAAGAAAGGAGGTACAGTGAGCATAAGTACGGGAACCACAGAGAATGCCAGTCACCAGCTCTGAACCCCAAAAATGTGAAAATTGCCATGCAGCAGATCTGCATAAAGACTGTGGAATACCACATTCATTCACTGACTGCTCCAGTCATACCTGTATAGACAGGGCAAAGGCAAAGGAAGCCAAGTAGGAAACAGAACCCATCTCCAACTACCTGAGCCATCAAACAGGCTTTGATCCCAAAGCAGAGGACACCACACATCTGACATCATCCTTAGTGATGAGTGGAGCCCCTAAATCATGAATCATCTTGAGCTGCTTGGTGGGTAAGAGGGAAAATATGGTTCTGACATATAGGTGGGGGGTTTGAGGGGAGGGCAGTGTGTATATTTCCTGATTCCCTGTAAGTTCCCTGGAAGTTCTGTTGCCCAGCTGACTGTGAGACCGTAACTGAGGATGCAAGAAAGACAGGAAAAAAGTGCCATTTTTTTCCAGAATCAAAGCTGAGAAAGACAGAGTGGGGCAGGAGCCCAGATTGACCCCAGAGACTAGACTTTGCACATGTAAGCAAGGAGGGACACCCAAACAAAAGCAGGAGCTAAGACAACTGCCAAAATCTCTTCCTGGCAGAGACCCAGATTCCTGCAAGCTTCTCCAAGGCTGGAGTTTCTGATGCCAGTACCATAGATCTCTATGGGGAATCACACAAAGCTAAGAGCTCAGCTTTAACCACCCTCTGGAGACTTTCTGTCAGTTTTCTCTTTCAGATACAGGCCGGCCAGCACTCGAGGTATGGTGGGATGTGACCTGGTGACTGTATCTTCCTCCCTCAGGTAAAGCCCCCTAATGGCTGAATAAGGCTAGTCCCAGGAGACATCTGTCTGCTATGGGGGAAAGCCACTCCTGGAGGGGAGGCGTCTCTGTTAATCACCCTGCCAGTCCTCCCACTTAGCCTGTGTGCATCCTCACAGCATTCCATTCTATCACTGGATGCCTGCACTATCCATGGGCTTCGCTTCGGGAGCCAGCCCAGTGACCTCCCTACAGTCTACCAGTGTGCTTGGTCAGGCATCATCATTGATGAGATGACAAAGACCTTTCTGGGGACCTCTAGAAAGTATCCTCCTTTCCCAGCACTGGATAACTCCTAAAGGGAGTCCTGAGCATTTCAACTGTCTAGAGACTGAGTAGTGATTCCCCTAGTCCTCATTTCTGTCATGGAGGGAGCAGAAGGCATGGAACAGGAAGGGCCAGATCTGGGCTAGAGGGTGTCTGAACATGCAGAAACCATCTCTCTCCAGCCCCTGCAAAGCCCCATTTATCACTTTAAAGGAGAGAGGCTGCTTTTTTCCCAGCTCTCTTAGATGTGAGAACGCAGGCTGAAATTGAGGCATGTTCCAGTTAAAGGTGAATTTGTTCAATGGGTTCCAGCCTGAACTGGTGTCTCACTCAGCTTCCAAAACAAGATGGCGTTTCTATTTCTGGGGCTTAGGAGGGAGGAGTCTCTTCAAATCCTTTAAACCCGCTTGTTCCCAGCAACAAAAAACAGGTATAAAGAGACCAACCAGGCCTGCCTCCACGGGCCTCCTCAACTGAGAACACCAGGACGCTTGGCACCAGAAAGGGCCGGCCTGGTATAGCAGGCAGGGGATCAAGTCCAACCTCTGACATTTTCACCCCTATATACAACCAAGACCAAAACTATCATAGAGTGAAACATGGTCTTACATACAGCAGGCCCAACAGAGATTGTGTCAAAGGAGAAGGAGGCTGTTTCCTCCAAAGAGCCCCCTGAACTGCAGCCAACACATCACCAAGGGGTTAAGAAATGACAAAGAAGGGATTTGTGGTGAACAGTTTTATGGCAACCTGACATAAGCTATGAAATCATCTGAGAGAAGGGAGCCTCAATTAAGAAAAAGCCTTCATAAAATCAGTCTGCAGACAAGCCTGTAGGACATTTGTTTAATTACTGATTGATGTGGAAGGGCACAGCCCATTGTGGGTGGTACCATCCCTGGGCTGGTAGTCCTGGGGTCTATAAGAAAACAATGGAGTACTACTCAGCTATTAGAAACAATGAATATATGAAATTCCTAGGCAAATGGATGGATCTGGAGGTTGTCATCCTGAGTGAGGTAACCCAATCACAAAAGAACTCACATAACATGTACTCACTGGTATGTGGATACTAGCCCAGAAGCCTAGACTACCCAAGATACAACTTACTAAACACATGAATCTCAAGAAGAATGAAGTTCAAAATGTGGTCTCTTTGCCCCTTCCTAGAATTAAGAACAAAGCACACACTGAAGGAGTTANCCCTCTAGGTGGAAGAATAACATGAACTAACTAGTTCCCCCGGCGCTCATGTCTCTAGCTGCATATATGGAAGAAGATGGCCTAGTTGGCCATCATTGGGAGGAGAGGCCCCTTGGTCATACAGACTCTATATCCCCCAGTACAGGGGAATGCCAGGGCCATTATGTGGGAGGGGGTGGGTAGGGGAGCAGGGCGGGGATGCGGGAGGGTAAGGGAAAATTTCTGGATATTATGAGAAATGTAAATGAAGAAAATATCTAATAAAGAGGAAAAAAAAAAAAAAAAAAAAGAAAGCAGGCTGAGCTTGCCATGAGGAGCAAGCCAGTATATAGCACCTCCCGATGGCCTGAACATCAGCTCCTGCCTAAAGGATCCTGCCCTGTTTGAGTTCCTTCCTTGACTTCCATAAATGACAGACTACAATGTGGAAGTATAAGCCAAATAAACTCTTTCCTTCCCAAATTGTTTTGTTCATGGTGTTTCATCACAACAACAGTAACCTTAACTTGGAGAACTTCTTGAAATCCCCGTGCACCGCAGACCCTAGAGGCAACTGGGGTCTGTTCTGAGACCTTCTTCAGAGGTGCAGATGTTAAACTGAGCCTGAGTAAAAAGAGGGAGAACCTGGAGTTCCCCCTAACACTAGAATGTCTGCCCAAGATGTCTCAAAGACAAAACAGCTCAGACGTAGACACTTCTCCAGGGCACAAGAGACGAGCAGAGAAAGTTTCTAGCCTGTTGAAGATTGAGCTGGGTTTGGGAGACTAGCAACCCCATCTTGCCCTTCCCATGGAATACTGCACCGTCAGTAAGTCCCTTTCTTTTTTCCTGCCCCGTTCCTCATCCCCATAAACTTTTCTTGTTTCCCTTCCATACTAAGAATGATTAAGGCTCAAAAGCTGATCTGTAAGAATTTACACTGAGGGAGACACACATGTACACCTGCATTGATGTGGGTACATGCAATACACACACACACACACACACACACACACACACACACACACACACATACATACACACATCTATCCCCAAAATGGTATTGAACAAGATTCAAACCAGGCAGGTCCATAGAGTGAGAAAAGTAGAGCCCAACAGCAGCCTTCCACACAATGAGCCGCAGGTCACTTCACAGTTCCTGAGAGCCACTTTTAAAGTAAAAACGATGCACAGGATATTAATTTCACTATGCTTTAGTTAACTCCACCCAGGTCCAGGGCTTGGTTTCAGCACCTACATGGAAACTTACAACTGCTCCCAGGGAATGGATGCCCTCTTTTGATCACCAAGGGCACCAGGTGTGCACACATATACATGTAGGCACTAAAATAAAAACAAACTTTTAAAGATAATTTCCTTAATAAAATACCTTTTAAAGATTCTATGAAGGACAAAAGCTATTAGTAGAACCAAAGATAGAAATTGGGGAAAAAAATACCCACACACAGTTTGGCTGGAGATAAAACAAGCATGGTACAACTCTAGAGGAAAAAGGGACAGGAAGAAGAGAACCTGAATAGAAGATGGAAGAGCAGAAACAGCAATGAGGGTACTAACCAGGCAAGAGACATGTCCTGAACTCAGCTAGAAGCAAGGCTCACTCCTCACCAGCAAGGAGTGTTCAAGTGCTCGCCTGCAAACCTGAGGGAGGACCAATGATTCTAAGGTCACTTGCCAAGATGGATAGGAGGGGTGACTAGTCCAAATGAAGACTTCCCAGAGTGGCAACCTAAAAGCTGAGGCTCCAAATAGGATCTAGAGTCACAAAAGGATCCTTGGGACCACTGGACTTCCATACATCTAGTCCACAGCTTTCCAAGAGCAGGAAATGGTATGGCAGTTACGATGCAAGACAGCCTGTAGCTGCGTTCACACACATACACACACACACACACACACACACACACAGCCCTTGGGAAATCCTTGGTGCTGCCCTTAGCCTGTAGGTGCACAGGCCTGACTCTCCACACCAAAGACAAACCAAGTGGAGCCCTAACTCTGGTATTTGGTTGTGGGCCTCTTACTTTCCTCCAGCATCCCCATTTGACAGCATTTCATGAATTGGTAGGCCTGACAGGACTTGCACCTCTGTTTGGTGACCTCACACTCATTGGTGGCCAGGCATCTGTACTCCATGTTTCCTGCAATGGAGAGATAGTTACCAGTTCTCTGCTCTCCATTCAGGACCCTGACCCATTAGGTTGATAATCTGGGCATTAATTGGCCAGAGCTTACTTGCCCCACCCAAAGTTGCTTAGAGAGTTACTTCTAGAAGTAGGGGTTCTAAATGACTGTCCAGAATGCTTTAAACACTCCCATGCCAATTCCAGCCTGTGAGCTGGGGAGGCAAAGCAACCAACTAGAAAGAGAAAAAAAAAGCTCTTCTGAGAATGGTCACTGTACTGGCTAGTTTTTGTGTCAACTTGACACAGCTGGGTTATCACAGAGAAAGGAGCTTCAGTTGGGGAAATGCCTCCATGAGATCTAGCTGTGAGGCATTTTCTCAATTAGTGATCAAGGGCCCCTTGTGGGTGGGACCATCTCTGGGCTGGCAGTCTTGGGTTCTATAACAGAGCAGGCTGAGCAAGCCAGGGGAAGCAAGCCAGTAAAGAACATCCCTCCATGGCTTCTGAATCAGCTCCTCCTTCCTGACCTGCTTGAGTTCCAGTCCTGACCTTCTTGGTGATGAACAGCAGTATGGAAGTGTAAGCCAAATAAACCCTTTCCTCTCCAACTTGCTTCTTGGTCATGATGTTTTGAGGGGAGGGGTAGAATCAAAATATGTTGAGTCAGCACTTTACCTCAGAAAACCAGCCACCGTGAAGAGCTGACCATCAACACAGACCACCCCAGTTCCTCCAGCATCTAACTTGCACCAGTCATTAGGAAAAGACCAGGAATCTGTGGTAGGACCTGGACTCCACCTCCCACTGGGTCTAGGCTACCTAACTCTTCTGACTTTGAGGAAACACTTTCTGGTTACCAAGCCTTAGTTTTATCATCTGCAAAATAGTTGTTAGCTCCTACGGGAAGAGTCAAGCAAAACCTTATGTGAAAGGTCACTTTTAAAAATTGTAGCCTTGGTGGGTGGAGGGGTGGTAGCAAATGCTTTTAATCCCAGTACTCAGGTGGCAGAGGCAGGCAGATCTCTGTGAGTTCAAGGCCAGTCTGGTTTACAGTGTTCTAAGACAGTCAGGGTTTCAGAGAAATCCTATCTTGAAAACAATTATAGCTTCATCTGAATATGACGCTGCTTGCCTTTAATCCCTGCAGAAGCAGGCAAATCTCTGAGTTTGAGGCCAGCCAGGACTATACAGTAAGACCCTGTCTCAAAAAAAAAAAAAAAGAAAAGAAAAAAAAAAGAAAAGAAAGAACTGAAAAGAAAAGGAAAGGAAAAGAACTGTAGTCCAGATTATAAATGATAGTGTATGTTCCTGTCATTTTTTACTATTGCTCCAATTGGCTTTATTTATTTATTGTGTGTATCATACCTACATATCACAGTATGTATGGAGGTCAGAAGACAATGTTCGGGAAGATATTCTCCACCTACCGTGAGGTTCCTGAAGATTGTATGTAGGTCTTTAGGCTCGCTGGTACACTGCCTTTACCCACTGAGCCATCTCACTGACTCCGCAATTTTAAGACATTTGAGGAGGAGGCAGGAGGATCAGAGATTCAGGTTATTCTTGTCTACATAGCAAGTTCAAAGCCAGCCTGAACTAATGAGATCCTGTCTTTAAAACAAAATGAGGCTTAGGATGTAGCTCAGTTGATAAGTTACTTGCTTAATATCATGAAGTCCTGGGTTATACCACATAAACCAGGCCTAGTGGTGATCCTAGCATGTAGGGATAGAGGCAGGGTGTTAGAAGGTCAAGGTCACAGAACAGAAATGAGAGGGCAGCATAGACCATAGATACACAGCCTGTCTCAAAAAAACAAACAAAACCCCAAACAACTGCATATCCTGTCTCATTGAGAACTACTGCCTAAGTATGGCAGCCCATTCAATTAGTCCCAGCATTTGGGAAGCTTAAACAGGGTGCTCAATGGTTTAAAGGCAACTGGAGTTACCTGTTTCAAAATATTAAAACAGCAAACCACTTCAGCACCGCATCCTGAAAACATGGCTGCCTTTCTGACACAGGGACAGTGTCTACCCCGACTTCCCTGTCTGTTCAACAACTATTTAACAAATGTGAGGTTTGTGCCTACAACATACCTGGTACTATAAGAGGAACAACAGAAAGGCACCAGATCCTCATCCCATCCCAGAGGACCAGGGAGAAGCTGAGAGACTTTTTCCTGCTCTGTGTGTACCCACTCACAGTAATAATAGCCAGGCCTTAGTGTGCACCTACTATAAGGCACTCTCTTGACCCTTACCATAGCTCTGAGCTGGCCTATCAGTGCCCAATTCATGTAACAAGAAATGGAAACTCAGGAAACCAAAATGAACTACGTCAGGCCCAGATCGCTACCCTGTACCTCACAAGGAGCTTGAAGAAATCAGGAAGTACTTCAGCAACAAAGGCAAGTTCCTGTTGTTAACACATATCTGAGGTGACCTGGTGACTGTGAGGAGCAGAAAGTGTCCCAGGGCATCCTGAGCCACAGATTTCTGGTGTAGGACATGGATATACTGTCAGGGCTCCTAGAGCAGAGAATGACACCTGGGTCACCATGGAAGGGCTCTGAAGCAGTGTCAGAGCTGGGCCCAAGTTACTGCACTGAATCACACCCACAGCATAGGCCAGGTAATCTCAGAGACCACTGTGCACAACAGGATGATTTTCTCGCACATGTTCTCATTCCTTTCCCTACATCCCTCAACTCTTCTAATCAATGCTTCTCTCTCTCTCTCTCTCTCTCTCTCTCTCTCTCTCTCTCTCTCTCACTGTGTGTGTGTTTCATGTATTGCACTAGTGTGTTTGTATATGTATGTATGCACTGTGTATGTGTGGGACCTGGGTGATCAATGTGCATGTTTGGAAATCATAGGACAGCTTCTGGTTGCCTGTTTCCAACATGTGGATCCAGAGGCTCAATCACAGGTCATTAAGTTTAGCAGCAAGCACCTTAACCCACTGAGCCTTCTCGCCAGCCCTTCTAAAGTTATTTCTTAGAACTCACTTGTGTAACTTTATGGTAAGTAAATTGAGGTGTGGCGGTAATTTCAACCCATATAAACATGTTTTCTGTTTGGTTTTGGTTTTTCGGTAATTTTTAATTTTTTAGATAGGGTCTCACTCTGTAGCTCAGGCTGGCCTCAAACTCAGTTCTTGAATTACAGATGTGAGTCTCTACACCTGGATAAACACGGTAATATCAATGATAAACAAGAAGGGAAATCACAGGCTTAGTGGATGCATCTGTTTCACATGTGTAGGCTTTGAGGCTTTGTAGCCTCTCCAATATCCCACCCCATCATGCCCACATCCACAGCCTGAGCTCCTCCCACTCCCCAGCACTGTACATAATGACCAATTCCTGGAACTGGCAAACAGAGGTAGGTCTACCAAGTGCCCTCTGGCCTAGACCTACAGCCTCCAATCCAGATCCTACTAGGAAGGTGTTGCTTCTCTGTGCTGACCACCCCACTGTCCAGGTCCTTTCTATTTCCTCATACAGAACAGTTCCTCTTGGCAGTCCAAACACCTAACACACATAGGTTCCCAAGGCACACTATCCACAAAATAACTAGGCATTTGGTGATGCTGCTGCAGCCATGTTCAAAGTAAATTAAGTCCTTAACTTAACCAACTTCTGCCCTCCTTAGAGATGAGAGCCAGGGCTAGTGTGGTGCATGTCTGTAATTCTGACACTCAGGAGACTGAGGCAAGATCACCAAGTTCAGGGTGGCATATGTTCTATATTGAGTCCAGGGTTTTTATTGTTGTTATTGTTGTTAATATTTTACAAGTGAGAAGAGCATAACCCTAGCAGAAGCAGCCTGGGAACTGAACCCAGGTGGACTGCTCACGGCACTAGCACAGTGCAAACATATGAACTCTGCTCTCAGCTGCACTGCAGACAACGAGCCCTTGAGTGAGGGTATAGCCATGGCTTATTGCTCAGAATGGGGTTGAGGTGGGGGTAAGCGCATGTGTGGTCTTGGTCCTGCTGTCCTCCTAAGGCAAGATGACAGGACAAGAGTGCTTGTTAGGGATGGAGTGCTAAGATGCTCTTGACCTTTCAGGATATGCATATGTGCACACCCAATGCAAACACACATGAGAACCTGTGTGTGTTCCTAATTCTACTTACTTATTTTTTTCCTTTCAATTTGTTTTATGGGTCTGGCAACAGGCTACCATCTGGTTGGTGAACTCATCTTGTAATTTCTCTAAGTGCCTCCTTGATTGTTCCTGTGATCCCAAGGGGAGTCTAGGAGAGCTCAGCATGGGGAGGGATCATCTTGGTGTGCCACACACACACACTCAACTCAGTTGTGACCGAGCTAGTGACCCACACAGGACAAAGACATTAGCCAACAGCTAACACAAACTCAGGTTCCAACCTGGGCGTTTGTCCACTGTAGACAGAGACAGACTCCACTTCTGGAAAAAGAGTCACCTAACTTGATTGTGTCTTATTACCTCATTTGTAAAATGGATGTAGTTTCCATCTTAAAGTTGGATGAACTCAGCAGACCAGGAATGAGTGAAACACAGATTCTGGCATCCAGGCAGGCAAGGCTGGCAAACTAAATCTTACATCCAATACACTGGAGTAGATGCAGAGGACAGTAGCCCATCAGTGCCACAAAGAAATCTGTCCTTTCCACCCAAGGACACTTAAGAGCACTATAATCTACAGATGGCTAGACCTCAGCTCCAGTTTGTGCCTGAGGGACAGGAAGGCACATCCGGAGCTGAGCTGGAACTCTGTGTGACCCTGAGGCAGAGGAGTAGTCTATTTGATCCTAGGACACTGAGAAAAGAGAATCCCAAGGGAAGTCCCACCAGCTGTCCCTATGGTTGTAAGCAAGCCAGCTGTCCCATCCTGGCTCAGGCTCTTGAGAATTTCTTAGCTCAAACAGTTCCAAGGCCCCAGGTAAGCTCAGAGGCTGTGGTGAGCAGCTGTGGTGAAGGACCATGCTCCCATTTATCTCAGTCCTGTAGGAGACAGAGACATCCCTTTCTCTGTGTGTGGTTAAGGGTGTCCTCAACCCTTCCCTCCTCATCCACAGCTAGATAATCTCAGTCCTGTGTGGACACCCCATCACAAAACTGCAGTGACCTGCACTGGGACAGATGGTTTTTTCTGTACCTGCACACTGCCTTTGAGCTTCTCAACTTTTTCCAACTGAACCCATCCTCACAATGTGCTCCTCCATTTTCCTTGTCATGTCAAAGAGGGTGATTGTCCATCCTGCCACTTGGGTCCAAAACTGAGGAAGCTTCTAGAGTCTTACACAACTTGCTCCCAAGCCTCTTTCCATTCTCTTTCTTCCAGGAGCCACATTCAAATAGGAAAGTTCTCTGTGTTGTAATGCAGTGGTCTCTCCATTCTAATGCCCTTTCCAGTCAGCCACAATAAAACACACAGTGAAGCACAATGAAACATGCCTTCCCTGAAGCTCATTAAATGTCGACGCAACAATGAGGGGGTTTGGAGAATGGTCATATAGAGTCACTGGGATGTACCTCAGTTGGTAGAATACTTGTAAAGTACACAAAGCTCTATGGTTAGTTCATCCAAACTGCATTACAGTGTTCATGGTGGCACACACCCACAATCCTGGTACTCAGGAAGAGCCATCATACAAACATATACAAAGTGAAGAAAAAGAACAATAAAGAATCTTATGCTAGGATAATGGACTGAACAGATCTCACAGTCTGATGGGACATTTTCCCTGGACCACTGAAGAGTCACTATGGACTGGGCAAAGCCTGCTCTTGCATCCAGGGCAGAATTTGCATCAGGATTCTCAGCCCATGGTTTCAATCAAGTTCAGTAGGCAGCATGAATGCATCCAAGCAGCAGACAGAATAGGCAGCCATAGAGGGAGATTAGTGTTAATAGCATTTCTCTCAAGAAAGCTGGCCTCCAGGTTTGCCCCTTCATTGATGCTAAAAGGCTAATGCATATCATGAAACAAACCTGCTGAACATTTTGAAATAGCAGAACTGTCAGGAGAGATGATTGGCAGAATGCTACATTTGAGTTGATGTGGTATGCTTTACACCACCTCTGCAAACATTCCCTAACACTTTCTTGAAAATAGTGAAAGCAAATTGGAAAGTGAACAACTTCTGTGGGGAAAGATGTAAGCTGCCATGAACGAATGCTTTATATGGAAAGGATCAGGTGAGACCCCAGGAGATCATCAAATGCCAAATGATACTCTACAACATATGGTAATTGGATATTATTAAAAGAGTCTATTGCTTATCACACAGTAACTAAATGGCTTTTCAGTTGCTCTATAATTACCCATAAATGGGTGATCTCCTTTCTTCTTTGAGAACTAGGTACCAAGGGTATTTGAGTAGCACCTGTCACAACACAGGAAGAGAGCAGGGTGAGGGTAGGGGTGTTTCTGCCAAAGTGGGTTCTCACTAGATTCTTTCAGAACCCTCAGATAGAGTAGAATGCTGTGTGAAGTCCCCAGGGGGGACAAGCTGAGAATTAGGATTGATCTCTGCAAGGCTTCTGCATCTTGCTTATTACCTGCACATGAAGCTATCTCGGTAGATATTTTCTAAAGTGTTCCACTGCCTATTGATGGAAATATTTGTTTGAGCTGAGGCTGAATGGGAACCCTGCTTCTACTCCCACTCCCTAAGCCAGTAAGGAAGCTTAGGAGTCACGGGGGTGGATAAGGCTGCCTATGAGGGTAAGAAGTGATATTTGTGATTTCTGGAGACATAGATGGGGTCCAGAATGAGATGGAAGGGTATACAAGATGAAGATAGGCCAAAGGGAATGAGAGGAGAAGAAGGAAGATCAAAATCTCTCAGGAAATATAAGATGCATAGCATAGTGATCCGATCTCAGATAAGAAACAGATTCAGAAAGGGGTAAACATGCTCACAGCCCCACACTGTGTTCATTCCCCAAACTTATGATTCTTGAACTTCTGAATCTACCTGGCTACTACTGAGTAAGAATAAATGAAGGGGTTTTTGCTGAGGCTGGGAGAAATGAGGGTAAGGGACATTTAGTGTCTCTTTTCTTCCCCTCCCAGGGTTTCAGCAGGCTGCATCATAGAGAACTTGATCAAAAGAGAGATGTATAGGCTAGTCTTATGTTAACTTGACTCGTGCTGGAAATATTTGAAAGGAGGAAACTTCAGTTGCGAAAATGCCTCCATAAGAACCAGTTATAAGGCATTTTCTTTGTTTTTTTCTTTTTTCTTTTCTTCTTCAATTCTTTTTTTACAATTATTTTTTATTAGATATTTTCTTTATTTGCATTTCAAATGTTATCCCCTTTCCTAGTTTCCCCTCTGAAAATCCCCTCTCCCTTTCCCCTTCCTCTGTTCCCCAATCCACCCACTCCCATTCCTGGTCCTGGCATTCCCCTACTGTACTGGCTAGTTTTGTGTCAACTTGACACAGCTGGTGTTATCACAGAGAAAGGAGCTTCAGTTGGGGAAGTACCTCCATGAGATCTAGCTGTGGGGTTTTTTTCTCAATTAGTGATCAAGGGGGAAAGGCCCTTTGTGGGTGGGACCATCTCTGGGCTGGCAGTCTTGGGTTCTATAAAAGAGCAAGCTGAGCAAGCCAGGGGAAGCAAGTCAGTAAGAAACATCCCTGCATGGCTCCTGCATCAGCTCCTGCTTTCTGACCTGCTTGAGTTCCAGTCCTGACTTCCTTTGGTGATGAACAGCTGTATGGAAGTGTAAGCCGAATAAACCCTTTCCTCCCCAACTTGCTTCTTGGTCATGATGTTTGTCCAGGAATAGAAGACTAAGACAACTACACTGGGGCATAGAACCTTCACAGGATCTAGGGCCTCTCCTCCCATTGATGACCAACTAGGCCATCCTCTGCTACATATACAGCTAGAGCCACAAGTTCCACCATGTGTTTTCTTTGATTGGTGGTTTAGTTCCAAGGAGCTCTGGGGGTACTGGGTAGTTCGTATTGATGTTCCTCCTATGAGACTTCAAACCCCTTCAGCTCCTCAGGTACTTTATCTAGCTCCTTCATTGGGGACCTTGTGCTCCATTCAATGGATGATTGTGAGCATCCACTTCTGTATTTGGCAGGGACTGGCAGAGCCCCTCAGGAGACAGCTATATCAGGCTGCTGTCAGAAAGTTCTTGTTGGCATGTGCCATAGTGTCTGTTTTGGTGGTTGTTTATGGGAGCCTATCCCTAAGTGGGACAGGCTCAGGTTGGTCATTACTTCAGTCTCTGCTCTGAACTTTGTCTCTGTAACTCCTTCCATAGGTATTTTGTTCCCCCTTCTAAGAAAGATTCTGAGCTTCTAGGCTAATATACACTTGTCAAAGAGTGCATATCATGTGTGTTCTTTTGTGATTGTGTTACCTCACTCAGGGTGATATCCTCCAGCTCAATCCATTTGTCTAAAAATTTGATAAATTTATTGTTTTTAATAGAGGTGTAGTACTCCATTGTGTAAATGTACCACAGTTTCTGTATCCATTCCTCTGTTGAGGGACATCTGGATTCTTTCCAGTTTCTGGCTATTATAAATAAGGCTGCTATGAAAATAGTGGAGCATGTGTCCTTATTACATGTTGAAGCATCTTATTCTAGTTACATGCCCAAAAGATGTATTGCTGGATCTTCCAGTAGAACTATGTTCAATTTTCTGAGGATCCTCCAAACTGATTTCCAGAGTGTTTGTACCAACTTGCAGTCCCAATAGCAACGGAGGATTATTCCTCTTTCTCCACATCCTCACCAGCATCTGCTATCTCCTGAGTTTTTATCTTAGCCTTTCTGACTAGTGTGAGATAGAATGCCAGAGTTGTCTTGATTCGCGTTTCCCTGATGATTAAGGATGTTGAACATATTTTAGGTCCTTCACAGACATTTGGTATTCCTCAGCTGAGAATTCTTTGTTTAGCTCTGCACCCTATTTTTTAATAGGGTTGTTTGGTTTTCTGGAATCCAACTTCTTGAGTTCTTTATATATATTGGATATTAGCACCTTATCAGATTTAGGATTGGTAAAGTCTTTTCCCAATCTGGTGGTTACGTTTTCATCTTATTAATAGTGTCCTTTGCCTTAGAGAACCTTTGCAATTTTATGAGGTCCCATTTGTTGATTCTTGGTCTTACAAAACAAGCCATTGATGTTCTGTTCAGGAATCTTTCCACTGTGCCTATAACTTTGAGGCTCTTCTCCACTTTCTCCTCTATAAATTTCAGTGTCTCTGGTTTTATGTAGAGTTCTTGGATTCACTTAGACTCGAGCTTTGTAAAAGGAGATAAGGATGGATCAATTCGCATTCTTATACATGCTAACTGCCAGTTGAGCCAGCACAATTTGTTGAAGATGCTGTCCTCTTTCCACTGGATGGTTTTATGTCCTTTATCAAAGATCAAGTGACCAAAGATGTGTGGGTTCATTTCTGGGTCTTCAATTCTATTCCATTGATCTACCTGTGTGTCACTATACCAGTACCATGCAGTTTTTATCACAAATGTTCTGTAGTACAGATTGAGGTCAGGGATGGTGATTCCACCAGAGGTTCTTTTATTGTTGAGAATAGTTTTTGCTATCCTAGGTTTTTTGTTATTCCATATGAATTTGCAAATTGCCCTTTCTAACTCAGTGAAGAATTGAGTGGAATTTTGATGGGGATTGCATTGAATCTGTAGATAGCTTTCGGCAGGATAGCCATTTTGACTATATTAATCCTACCAATCCATGAGCATGGGAGATCTTTCCATCTTCTGAGATCTTCTTCCATTTCTTTCTTCAGAGACTTGAAGTTCTTATCATACAGATCTTTCACTTCCTTAGTTAGAGTCAGACGTAGGTATTTTACATGATTTGTGACTATTGCGAAGGGTGTTCTTACACTAGTTCCTTTCTCAGCCTGTTTATCCTTTGTATAAAGAAAGGCCACTTATTTGTTTGAGTTAATATTTTATCCAGCTGTGTCAGTGAAGTTGTTTATCAGGTTTAGGAATTCTCTGGTGAAATTTTTGGGGTCACTCATATATGCTATCATATCATCTGCAAATAGTGATATTTTGACTTCTTCCTTTCCAATTTGTATCCCCTTGATCTCCTTTTGTTGTCAAATTGCTCTGGCTAGGACTTCAAGTACTATATTGAACAGGTAGGGAAAGAGGGGGCAGCCTTGTCTAGTCTCTGATTTTAGTGGGATTGCTTCCAGTTTCTTACCATTTAGCTTGATGTTGACTACTTGTTTGCAGCATATTGCTTTTATTATACTTAGGTATGGGCTTTGAATTCATGATCTTTCCAAGACTTTTATCATGAAGGAGTATTGGACTTTGTCGAATGCTTTCTCAGCATCTAATAAGATGATCATGTGTTTTTTGCCTTTGAGTTTGTTTATATAGTGGACTACATTGATGGATTTCCATATATTGAACCATCCTTGTATCCCTGGGATGAAGCCTACTTGATCATGTTGGATGATTATTTTATGTGTTCTTAGATTTGGTTTGCAAGAATTTTACTAAGAATTTTTTCGATAATTCATAAGGGAAATTGATCTGAAGTTCTCTTTCTTTTTTGGATCTTTGTGTGGTTTAGGTATCAGAGTAATTGTGGTTTCATAGAATGAACTGGGTAAAATACTTTCTGTTTCTATTTTCTGGAATAGGTTGAGGTGTAGGAAGCTAGACCTTCAATAATTCCCACCATAAAGACCAGCTAGCACTTTGTTAAGAGCCAAACTGCCCCCTCCTTTACACATGGCTGATCCTGAGAACCAGCAGACCCTTATCTTAGATAAACACCTAGGGCTCTTAAGCAGGCACCAACATCCCGAGATTAGTCACAAGACATCTTCCAGCATCCTGAGATCAATCACAAGACATCTTCCAGCATCCCGGGATAAATCACAAGGTATCTCAAGCCTGCCATCCTCATCCTCCCATATGTCCTTTGCCCTGAAGTCTTTGTTCTCCCTCCTCTGTCCCTCCTTATTCCCTTTCTTTTACTGTGTGTATAACTGCATATTCTGCCTTAGTAAAACTCAGACTTTGACAAAAGTCTCCCCTTGCTTGGTCTCTCTTCTCTTTCCCCGCCCATTTCTCTTTCAGGTCTCGGTCCTCTTCGACCCACGTAATAACTGAGTCCTGCTGGACAGGACATTGAGAAGTACTGGAATTAGGTCTTCTTTGAAGGTCTGATAGAACTCTGCCCTAAACCCATCTGGTCCTGGGCTCTTTTTGGATGGGAGACTATTAATGACTGTTTCTACTTCTTTAGGGGATATGGGATTGTTTAGATCATTCATCTGATCCTGATTTAACTTTGGTACCTTGTACCTGTCTAGAAAATTCACTTCATCCAGTTTTTCCAGTTTTGTTGAGTATAGGCTTTTGTAGTAGGATCTGATGAGTTTTTTTTTTTTAATTCCTCAGATTTTTGTTTGTCCCTTTCCATTTCTGATTGTGTTTATTAGGATACTGTCCCTGTGCCTTTTAGTTAGGCTGGCTTACAGCTTATCTATTTTGTTAATTTTCTCAATGAACCAGCTCCTGGTTTGGTTGATTCTTTCTATAGCTCTTTTTGTTTCCAGAGCATGTATACAAAACCAGGATTCATCATTCTGCTACATACAAGAAACAACTCAGCAATAAAAATAAACATTACTCCAGAGGAAAATGTTCCAGGCAAACAGACTTAAGAAATAAGCTAAATATAAATACTATTTATTTAATAAAATGGGCTTTCAACCAAAATTAATCAAAAGATACTGGGAAAGATATTTAAAACTCATTAAAGAAAAAAGTCTACCAAGATGATATCTCAATTCTTAAAATGTATGCCCCAAGAACAAGGTTATCCACATTGTAAATATATATATATATATATATATATATATATATATATATATATATATATATTCTAAACCTTAAATCATACATCCAACCCCATATATAAATAGTGGGATACATCAAAACCCCATTCTTACCATCAGACATGTTATCTAGATGTGGATATGTGAATACAGGTGATGGAAGAATTTTAGGCATAAAAGGTACAGTAATGAAATTGATACATCAGTCAAAAAACTAAAGAGAGAAATAATTAAACTGACATTTTAAATCACATGGACCCTGCAGACATTTACAGAATATTTTGCCCAAACTCTAAATAATAAAACTTCTCCACATCTCATGGATCCTTCTCAAAAATTGACCATATAGTAGGTAACAAAGGTAGCCCCAACAGATTCAAGAAAATTTAAATACCACCTCCTATCTTATTAACCCCTCATGAACTAAAGGTGGATTTCAACAACAACAAAAATGCCAGAAAGCCTACACTCTCATGGAAACTCTCTAATCAGTGATATCTGCGTCACAGAAGAAGTAAAGATAGAACATAAAGACTTTCTGCAATTCAGTGAAACTGAAAGCACAACATACCCGAATTGTTGGACTCAATGGAAGCAATGCTAAGAGCAAAGTTCATAGCACTAAGTGCTTCCATAAAGAAATTAGAAAGTTCTGGGCTGAAGAGATGACTCAGTGGTTAACAACACTGACTGCTCTTCAGAGGTCCTGAGTTCAATTCCCAGCAACAACATGGTGGCTCATAACCATCTATAATGGGATCTGATACCCTTTTCTTATATACATAAAATAAATGGAATCTTTTTAAGAAAGAAATTAGAAATTTCTCATATCAGACATTTAAAAGTACATGTGAAAGCCCTAGGAAAAAACGAAGGAAACACACTGCAGATGTATAGAAGGCCAGAAATAATCAGAGTCAGTGCTGAAATACATCCATCAGAAAGGAGGAAAACAATACAAAGGATCAATGAAACCAAGAGTTAGTTCTTTGAGAAAATCAACAAGATAGACAAACCCTTAGCTAAACTAACTAAAAGACAGAGATAGAGCAACCAAGTAACAAACTCTGAAATTAAAAGGGAGACATAACAATGGACAATGAGGAAATTAAAAGAATCATTCGGTCTTATTTGAAAAGCCACAAAGTTGGAAAATCTTAAAGAACTTGATAATTTTCCTAGACATATGCCATTTGCCAAATTTAAATCTGATCAGGTAAACTATTAAAGTATCTCCAGAATTCCTAAGAAAATAGAAGCGGTCTTTTAAAGTCTCTCAACCAAAAAAACTCACAGGATTTGATGGTTCTAGTGAAGAGTTCTAACAAACTTTCAAAGAACAGGAAATACCAATATTCCTCAAACTATTCCACAAAATCAAAACAAAAGGAACAGTGCTGAATGAACTCATTCTATGAGGCCATAGTCACCCCAATACATAGATGACAAAAGGACTCAAAAAGAAAGAGAATTTCAGACTAATTTCTATTATGAATATTTATGCAAAAATATTCCATAAGATACTCACAAACTGAATCAAGAACACATCAAAAACATCATCTATAAGGATCAAGTAAGTTTCATCTCAGTGGGGCAGGGATGGCTCAATATATTAAAATCCATGAACATAATCTACCATATAAACAAACAGAAAATTCACATGACCATCTCATTAGAATCCGGAAAGCACTTGAAAAATATAACATGCTTTATGTTAAAAGTCTTAGAAAGAGCACATATGCAAGGCACATACCTAAACATAATAAAAGCAATATACAGGAAGCCAATAGCCAACTTCAAATAAATGGAATGAAACGTAATGCAATTCCACTAAAATTAGGACCAAGACAAGGCTGATCACTCTCTCCCAGTCTATTCAGTATAATCCTTGAAGTTCTAGCTAGAGCAATAAGACAAGTAAGGGAAATCAAGGGGTTAAAAACTGGAAAGAAACAACAGTATCACTTCAGATGATGTGATAGCTTATATAACTGACCGCAAAAATTCTACCAGAGAACTACAGCTGATAAACACCTTCAGCAAAGGGGTTGGATTCAAAATTAACTTAAAAATGGGTCCTTTTTACAAAATGGGTCTAGGATGAAATTGGGGAAATGAAACCCTTTACAACCAGGCATCTGAAAGACATATTTGACAAGATCATCAAGTTTCTAAAAAAAAAAAAAAAGAAGTTGAGGAAGATATCAGAAGTTGAAAAGATCTCCTATATTCAGTGTTTATCATTAACTTAGTAAAAATAGCCACCTTACCAAAAGAAATCCACAGATTCAATGCAATCCCCATCAAAATTCATACAATTCTTTATAGGCATTGACAGGGTAATTTTTTTTCAAATTAATATGAAAAAAATAACCCAGAATAGCTAAAACAATCCTGAACAAAAGAAAAAGAGCTTCTGGAGGTATCACCATCTTGGACCTCAAGCTGTACTACAGAACAATAGTAACACAAAATTTGCATAGTATTGGTATAGGAACAGAAAGGTTGATTAATGGAATTGAATCAAATACCCTGAAATAAACCCACACACCTATGGACTTTTGGCTTTTGCAAAACATACAAAACCTCAAAAATTCTACCAGAGAACTACAGCTGATAAACACCTTCAGCAAAGTGGCTGGATTCAAAATTAACTTAAAAAATGAGTAGCCCTCCTTTTTACAAAATGGGTCAAGAATGAAATTAGGGAAATAAAACCCTTTACAATAGCTATAACAATGGATAAAAGCTTTACAATGGATAAAAGAAAGAATTTTCAACAAATGTTGCTGGACTAACTGCATGTCAGCATATAGAAGAATGCAAATAGAGCCATATCTATCACCCTGCACAAAACTCCAGTCTAAGCGAATCAAAGATCTCAATGGAAAAAAATGGATGCATTAGATTTAATAGAGTCTGAATAGACCAAAACAGAAGCAGATACCCATACCCAAACATTAGACAGAGGTTGGGGACAAATATGACAGAGTTGGGGGAAGGATTGAAGGCCCAGAAGTAGATGCAAACCCAACAGAAAGACCAACAGAGTCAATAAACCCCTGGGAGCTCTCAGAATCTGAGGCACTAACCAAAGAACATGCATGGGCTGGAATGAGATCCTTCAGCAGCTATGTTGCAGATAGGCAGCTAAGGTTTCATAGCTGTCCTATCATGCCTCAGTGGGAGAAGATGTCTTAATCTGGTAGAGACTTGATGTGGCATGGGACCAGGGATACCCATAGGACATTTCATCCTCTTAGAGGAGAAGGGGAAGAGGGTGAGGAGGGACTTGGTGAGAGAGGGACAAGGGACTGGGAGTGGGAGCAGGGTTTAGGGTGCAAACAAATAAATAAAAAAGAAATTCCCAAGGGATGATGCACAAATCTTACTCAGAAGGGGAACTGAAGAGTCATCTGAGGTCGATGGATAGAGGAAAGTGGTTAGGAAAGGAGGTGGTGGGGTGGGGAGGACAGAGAAAATGATCAGATATGGGGAGAAAGAGTGAGAGAGGTCTGCGAGTGAGAATGGAATTGGGGAGCATCTCTGCTGACCTTGAGGCCTGGAATAGGATAGTCTATGGAGGTGACCCTTAGACTGTGCCAGAGGATATAGAAACTGAAATGGTCATGTCCTGTAGCAAGGCAAAGGAGGGAGAAGGACATCAGTCCACCCACAAAACCTTCAACCCTAAATTTGTCTTGCCTACAAAATGTGCAGGAATAAAAATGGAGCAGAGACTGAGGAAACAACCAATGGCAGCCCCAACTTGAGACCCATTCCATACGATAGAGCCAAGTCCTAACACTACTAATGATACCCTGCTATGCTTGCAGACAGGAATTTAGGATATGTGTCTCCTGAAGGCTTCATCCAGCAACTGATGGAGGTAGATGCAGAGATTCACAGGCAAATATCAAGCAGAATCCTGGGAGTCCTGTGGAAGAGTGTGATATAAGTAAGCAAGAAGGAGGGGTCAAGGCACCACATGGAAACCCACAGAGTCAATTGCCCTGAACCATAAGGGCTCACAGAGCCTGGGCCACCAGCCAGGGAACATTCAGGAGCTGGAACTAGACCCCCTACACATTTGTAGTAAATGTATATCTTGGTGTTCCTATGGTTCCCCAAACAAGTGAAATCAGACTGTCTCATTCCCTGGCATTGGATCCACTCCCCTACCCCTACTTGGACTTCCTGGTTGGGCTTCAGTGGAAGAATATGTGCTTAGTCCTGCTGGAAATATATGGGCCAGAGTAAGGTGGTACCCAAGGGGTCTCTTCTCTGAGGAGAAGGTGAGGATGCAATGGGGAAAGGGATATTAGGGAGTGAGACTGGGAAGAGGGGAGAATGAGGTAAAGTGAATTAAAAAAAAAAAAGGAGCAGTGTCAAACATCCCTCTTCTTTTCTAGATTTTCACAGACATATACTCCTCCAGAGGCATCCATCCACTCCATCCACTCCAAATATTTGCAAGGATCTTCCAAACATGGCTTAGCCGGATCATCAACATCTCCTTTACCCCATTTTTACCACGAGGCAGGTCTTCTCAATTTTGCATTTCATCAGAGGGCCTTAATATGAATTGCCATGTTAGATGAAAGGTGACAAATCTGTTCCAATATGACAATCAGAGATTCTATGGCAGGATACTGAACTTACGAGTGTCTTGCATGGATGTGTAGCAGTCTAAAACAATGAGCATT
>CACVCL010034702.1:0-23689 GCA_902729485.2 Mus minutoides
TAGGGTTTTGTTTTCTAGTAACTACCACACCAGTTAAGGAATTCGGCTCTGCTTCTTATTCGAATGTCAGACTTTGGTTGTACTTATTTGCAGAGTGTGGCCTGTTCTTAATTTTGATAAGACAATGGGGATATGTCCACTTAGTTTTAACATTTTCTGCAATCTGTTAAGCGATGCCGTGATAATTTACTGAAATGTTCAGAGGATGCCTAGTTGCCAGGGTGAGCCTCTTTAACCATTGCTTGATGTCTGCACATTTCTGTTTACAAAACAATTACTGATGAAGAAGAGAACGCCTTGACTGCTGTGATAGTTGAATTATTTTTTGCCATTTGCCAGATGTTTCCTGTAGAACAGACTCTGCCCTAAAAACCCAGTAAATCTTTTCATTTAATCCTTATGTGAGGAAAGCCAGCCTCAAAGAAGTGAAGTAAATGGACTTGACCTTTAGTGTCAGAGTTCTCTGTTTTTCAGGAGCAGTTCAGTGTTCATTGTTTAAGGTTCTGGATGAGTGCCTGGTCATCAAGTGAGGATGACATGCTGTTACAGTGATTACTAGCATGATTAGGGCTTTGTCTGGAGGACGGAGGAGAAAGTAGTTGTCTTTGAAACATGCCCAAAATAGAAAATAGGGAGAAGTTGGCCTTAGGAACCCTGGTATAAATGGATGTGCTTTTAGGAACCCTGAACCATAGCTAAGTGGTAATAAGGCAGTTTTAAGAAAAACTGTGTGTGTGCACACGCGTGAGTGTCTGTGCACATGCGTGCAGACAAGTGTCAAATAGTCCAGGTAACCACCATCTCCCAGTGTAACTGAAGAGATCCTTGACCTTCTAATCTTCCTGTCTCAGGAGTGCTGGGTTTGGTAGTCAGGTGCCATGGGTGCTGATCAAGCACTCCACCACTGAACTAGACCATGCTGTTTTGTTTTGTTTTGTTTTTGAGACAGGGTTTCTGGCTGTCCTGAAACTCACTCTGTAGATCAGGCTGGTCTCGAACTCAGAAATCCGCCTGCCTCTGCTTCCCAAGTGCCACCAGTGCCCGGCTAGCCCATGCTTTTAAGGCGGGCTCTCAAATGAATGTGTGCTTTGCAGCTCTGTAATCCAGGCTGGCCTCATACTCTCTCACACTGGGAATCTCCCTGCTGGGATTATAGGAGTATACACCTGGGAAGGCTCGAGTTTTGGAAAGAGAAAGAATGTATATGGTACCAGTGAATAGCTTCTAGTTAGATGATGAGAGATCAGAAAGATATTGTGTACATGTGAGCATTGTCACACAAGTGATAGCAAGCATATGCAGAACTGTGAAAGGGCCAGACTTGCCTACAGCCCGGCACCCTGAGTACATGTAATCTTTTTCGTACTTCAGATCCTTGGGAGCCAGATGATTGCCAGCTCTGTACATTTGAGGATGTTAGGGAGCCACATTTGTTTATAAGTTGGAATTTTCCCATCCCAAACTACATACCAGAGAGATTAAGCTGTGGTAATTCTAATTATCATGTTTTACGAAGCCTGAGGTGTTTTCTCTTTTCCATTTACACATCTGAAAAATATGCAGAGAGCTGACTATGATTATATTTGCAAAGTACCTATCAGGGTCCTGGTGCCTTATAGGCATTCAATTAAATAAATCATTGACAAAGGTGTTTTTTTTTTTTGTTTTTGTTTTTTTTCCTCTAAGTGCTCTGGGGACACTGTGGGCTTAGAACAGAGAAAGCCACTGTTTTTTTGTTTTTTGTTTTTTCTCTTTCCTTTTTTTTTTTTTTTTTTTTTTTTTTTTTTTTTTTTTTTTTTTTTTTTTTTTTTTTTTTTTTTTTTTTTTTTTTTTTTTTTTTTTTTTTTTTTGGTTTTTCGAGACAGGGTTTCTCTGTGTAGCCCTGGCTGTCCTGGAACTCACTTTGTAGACCAGGCTGGTCTCGAACTCAGAAATCCGCCTGCCTCTGCCTCCCGAGTGCTGGGATTAAAGGAGTGCACCACCACGCCCGGCTGTTTTTTCTTAAATGGGGTTTATAGATGAACAATAAACATGCAAATTGTTAAAGAAACAGAAATGGGGAATAGAAATTATTTATTTATTTATTTATTTGTACTGGGACTTGAACTCAGGGCCTTGCATGTGTATGCTAGGCAAGTGCTCTCTCTCTATCTGGGTGCTCAGTCTTCTTCCATCTCCTCATAGGTGGGTCATTGTGACACAGTATCCTGTTAATGGGAACATTCTGTCTGTCTGTCTGTCTGTCTGTCAGTTTGTCCACCTAAGAAAGGGTCTCACTGTGAAGTGTTGACAGGACTATAATTTGCTTTGTAGAGCAGGCTGACCTTGTCAAACACACTCAGTTCTGCTCACTCTTTTTTTGTTTGTTTTTTGTTTTTATTTGTTTTTTTTTGAGACAGGGTTTCTCTGTGTAGCCCTGGCTGTCCTGGAACTCACTCTGTAGACCAGGCTGGCCTCGAACTCAGAAATCCGCCTGCCTCTGCCTCCCGAGTGCTGGGATTAAAGGCATACGCCACCATGCCCGGCTTGTTTTGCTCACTCTTGTGGGATTAAAATGTTCATTACCACACACCTGGCCCCAAGGGGAACTATTTTTGATGAGTTGTCTGGGCAGCTACTTAGGGAGGTGACATCTGAGAAATGAGCCAAGAAAGGGAGGAGCAAGCTATTGCAAAGAACCAAGAGGAGATGCACAAAGACCTAGAGGAGAAGGCTTGGTGGGCTCAGGATCGGAGATGGGGGGAGGTGGAGGGAGGGAGGGGGAGGGGAGGGGGCCAAGAGTAGATTATGGCCTGACAGAGGATTGGGAACTCAGCTGCCTAGGGTGGGACTGGTAACGCAATGTTCACGTAATAGGAACTGCACGTGCCTAGAAGCAGCAGGTGCCGAGAAACTGCCTCTGAGGAAGCAGAGGTGGGTGAATCAGCACACTGCCGCAGTGAAGAAGAAAAAGTACCAAATTGTGTGTTCTGTGCTTGGAGGTGTGCTTGTCTGAAGGGGCTCTCTGCCTGTGGTGAAGGAGGAGATACAGAGTCCCCAAGAAAGGAAAAGAACTGCTCAGACAAGGTACCTGGAGACAGAGGGAGGCTTTGCCTTCACTGTCTACTCTTCTGTACCTTCTGATCCTCTGCTGGGTAGTTTGGATGTGAGGTGTCATCCTGCAAAGTTCATTTTGCTGTTGTGTGTGATTGGATCATCAGTGGGCGCAGCTACTAATGAGTTCATACTGCACAGGCTGTTAGGAGGTCACGGGCCTGCCTTTGCCTGACGCTTGTTGCTCCCTTTGTTTCCTCGGCTGCCCTGAGGTGAGCATCTTTCCCCGCCATGCTCTTTGATCCAGAACTTCTGCCGTGTCATAGGCCCAGAGTCAGTAGAACCAAGTATGGACTGATGTCTCTGAAGCTGTGAGCCAATATATGTTCTTCTCATCAAATATTCATTTGCATCAGGCATTTGTCACATGATGGGACAGCTAACACAGCTGCTTGGCTTGTTTACTTCCAGCTCAGTCATCTACTCGGGCAGACCCCTACCATCCCCAGCTGTCCACTATCCCTGAATCAGACTAATTTCCTTCAAGGGACAAAGACAGACAGGCTGAGACGGCTCTGTGAAGAGTTTGGATTTTTTATCTATCTCTTGGAAAGCCATCATGGGTTTTAAACAGAGGTTGATTTATCTATCACCCATCTTTTTTTAGGAAGGGGGGTGCTAAAGATAAATGGGGGGATGTCACTAGGTCAGCACACTACCATTATGTTGGATTCTAGCCCTTGATTTATGTGTTTTGGGGATAAGAGTGTTTTTGTGTAGCTCAGGTTGACTTTAAAATAAAGAGTCTTTTTGTGTAGCTCAGGCTGACTTTAAAATCAATAATCTTGCCTCAGGCTCCTAAGTGCTGTGTGTTTACATGTGTTCCACCCTGCCTGGTGGTATGCTCGGTGTTGTAAGATGTATTTTTGCCAATGTGTGAGGAATTATTTGTGAGTGGGGTCGTATAGGGAGAAGAATCCTGTTACAGCAGACAGGTGGTGATCAGGGTAGGTCTTCTTAGGGTGGAGACAGGGAGATTAAGTGCAGAGGTAAAAAGGTATTTAGTAATGGGCTGGATGTGGAAGCTCAGGAAAAGGGGAAAATAAAGAAAATAAAGAATCCTATTCACTTTGTCCACAGGAAGAATAGAGGTGTTGTTTCTGAGGTGGAGAATCCCAGGGGAGATAGATTTGGAGGAAATGGGTCCTGGTGTGGATCTGTGGAGGGCTAATCATGCCGTCAGTTGGTTAGTGGAATAAGTCTGGAAGGCTTTGGTGTCAAGCCACAGGCCTGGGTGACAGCAGGGAAAGATACTGGAGTTTAGAAAGGGAAGAGAGAATGCTCTGCTTCACAGGCTGAGAAGACAGAGCCTTTAGGGAAGTGTGCGAGGCTGGCCGGCACTGGTGCTTGCCCTTTGAGGTTTGCGGTTTGAATCTGAAGTCAGCCCGCGTGTGTGATTTTTCTCTGACAGAATTCAGCTGTGAGGATACAGGGAAGGAAGCGGGCCAGGCCTGGGAGAAGAAAAGACTCATTGGGGAGATGGCATGTAATCTGGTAAGGAAGTGTGGCTAAGGGAAGAGCCTGGCTGGGGGAAATGAGTGTCAGAGCGTGAAGTATCTAACGCAAGCACTCTGGAAGGCAAGGGTGTTTAGAATGCTTGTGGGAACGATTCCAGGCTTGAGTTTCACCTATGGAGTGAGGCTTCTTGGGGACACAGGGAAAAGGCAAGTGAAGGAGACAGGACTGCAGAAGGGTCTTAAGAGGGAACTCTTTCCTCTTCTGGTTGGTTGCTCAAAAGCTCTGAAAGCAAAGGGGAAGGGCCTGTGGAACCGCAGCTGTCCAGTGTGGAAGTGGGTAGCAAGAGCTTCAGAGGGAAATGGGTGAGAGCTGCCCTGGGTACAAGGTGGGCAGGACCCCTTGAGTTTTAAACCAGGTAGGCTGTGATAGGAGTGGTGGCTTCTTGAGACACATGGAGACAGCCAAGTGTCTGTAAGGATGTGGATTAGTTAGCTCTGTGTGGGTTCCTAGAAAGCCTGGTGGGACTGACTGGACAGTGGTGCAGACGGTGCTGGAGTGGTGGGTACTGTTAGATGGTTTCTCTCCTACCGGCCTCTTTTTCTTTGTCTGTTGACTTTGATTCAAGCGTTACTAGTACAGAACATTTTCATTTAAAACATATTTATCTACTTACTCATGTATGTATGTATGTGTGTGTGTGTGTGTGTCTGTGTGTGTGTATGTATGTATGTATTCAGGTAGGCATCTGCCCTATACTCCCAAGTAAGGGCATTACAGCACTGCCTCACCATCTCCAGCACAAGATACTTTTAAACGCTTGCTATATTTGGGTTGGAACAAATTGTAAATCTCTCTCTATAGAAATGAAATAGTGGATGACCCATATAATCCCAGCACTCAGGGGAATGCAGCCGAGGCAGAGTTGCTTCAAGTTCCAGACCAGCCTGGGCAACAGAGTGAGACAATGTTTAAAGATAAAGTAGAAGCTTAGGAGTAACAATGTAACAATGTAGGGATCACCATCCCCAGATATGTGGCAGGGTAAAGCCATCTTGTATCAGCATTCATAGTGTATTTCTGTTCTTTCTTGCAGAGTACACACACACACACACACACATGTGCCATGATACACATATGGAGGCCAGAGAAACAACTTTTGCAGAGCTGGTGCTTTCTTTTTGCCTTACATGAGTTATCAGATTGGCTATCTTGGTCATGGGTGCCTTTGCCTGCTAAACCATCGTGCTACTCATCCTCATAAGTTAATTTTTCTGGTGTGTATATGGGATGTGTATGTGTTGGCTTGGGTGTGCCACAGCATGCATGTGGATATTAGAGGTTAGAGGATAGCTTTGAGTGGTTGGTACTCCCCTTTATCTTTTTTTTTCCCCCTAGTTCCGGTCAACCGGCTCGTTCTGCTCGACCCCGCTCGCTCCGGCCAGCCCCACTTGCTCCCGGCTGCCCCCGTACGGCCCCCGCTTGTTCCAGCCAGCCCTGCTCGCTCCGATCGGCTCCGCTTGCTCCGGTTTGGCCCCGCTCGTTCCGGCCGTCCCGTTCGGCCCCACTCGCTCCGGCCCTGCTAGCTCCGGTGTCCCCGCTTGCTCCGGCCGTCCCCGTTTGGCTCCGCTCGCTCCGGACAGCTTCATTTCTTATTATTCTTCATAAGTACGCTGTAGCTGACTTCAGACGCACCATAGGAGGGCGTCAGATCTTGTTACAGGTGGTTGTAAGCCACCATGTGGTTGCTGGGATTTGAACTCATCACCTTCGGAAGAGCAGTCGGGTGCTCTAACCCACTGAGCCATCTCACCAGCCCCCCCTTTATCTTTATGAGGGTTTCAGGGATGGAATTCAAGACACCAGGCTAGTTCAACATGTCCCTGTCTGCTGAGGCATGTTGCTGTCCACACACACACACACACACACACACACACACAAAGAGAGGGGGGATAGGTGTGTATGTGTGTGTGTGTAGACACACACATTACAAAAAAATCACATCACTTAGTGATTATGAACTTGCTTAAAAATGCAGAAAAATGGGTTTGGTGGCTCTGGATCTGACTGATGGCAGGTCTGTGTTTTGTTTCGTTTTCATGCAGTGCTTGGGATTGAACTCAGAGACTGTGAGTGCAGGCATGCCCTCTTCCACTGGGCTGTATTCCCCAGGCCTGAGATCTTTTCTTTTCTTTTTTTTTTTTTTTTTTTTTGGTTTTTCGAGACAGGGTTTCTCTGTATAGCCTTGGCTGTCCTGGAACTCACTTTGTAGACCAGGCTGGCCTTGAACTCAGAAATCCGCCTGCCTCTGCCTCCCAAGTGCTGGGATTAAAGGTGTGTGCCACCACACCCAGAGATAAGATTTCTTTCTGTAGCCCTGGCTGTCCCAGTACTGCCTCTATAGACCAGGCTGGCCTGGAACTAAGAGATCCACCTGCCTCTGTCTCCCAAGTACTAGGAATAAAGGCCTGTGCACCTCTACTTGGCCCAAAACCTCATTTTAAAAAACATTTTATTGTATTAGTATTCTTTTTTTTTTAAGATTCATTTATTATTATTCATAAGTACAATATAGCTGACTTCAGACACACCAGAGGAGGGTGTCAGATCTCATTACAGGTGGTTGTAAGCCACCATGTGGTTTCTGGGATTTGAACTCAGGACCTTGGGAAGAATGGTCAGTGCTCTTACCCGCTGAGCCATCTCGCCAGCCCATATTAGTATTCTTTTTACTTTTAAGACAACAGTGTAGAAAGTTGAGGGACATTGCTCAAAGGATACAAAATTTCCTTCAGAAAGGCCTAAGTTCAAGATCCTATTGTATAGTATGGAAACTGGAGTAATAACAATGTATCTCCTAGATTATAAGTGAGTAATAACAATGTGTCTTTTAGATTATAAGTGAGTAATAACAATGTGTCTTCTAGATTTTAAGTGTGTACCTTCACAGAAAATGATACCAGGTGAAGCAATGCATTTGTTAATTCCCTTAATGGAGCCATTCCACAAGTATACTATACATACTCCAAAACATACTGGATATGACAAGTATATACTGCATTTTGTGATTTAAAAAGTAAGAAAAGCCAGGGCTGTCTACTGGGTAGTAGTGCTTGCTTTGTAAGTCTGATGTCCTGGGTTAGAACCCATAGTCAGTGGTGAGAGGACATTGGTGGGACAACACCCAAAAGTGACCTCCATGATGTATCTTAGCACACATACTCAGATTCTCACACTCACACATAATAAGTAAATATATACACAAATAATAAGAAAAGCCAATTTGGGGGGGGGCAGCTGGAGCGAGCGGGGCTGGCCAGAGCGAGCGGGGTTGAGCGGAGTGAGTGGGGTTGAACGGAACAAGGGAAAAAAAAAAAAAGAAAAGCCAATTCTTAGCACTGTCAACTATTACATGATAGTTATGTGTTCAGGATTCACACTGAGAAAATACTAAAGTTGCTATGACTTCAGAAACATAGAAATTTGACTTTAATAAGTGGGGTGTGATGGTACCTACTTATAATCCTAGTATTTAAGGCAGGAGGAGTGCTGCAGGTTGGAGAACAGCTTGAACTACATAGTGAATCGGAGGCTAGCCTGTACTACACAGTGAGATATGGCCTTATAAATATTTTTTTTAAATTTTGTTTTATGTGTATGAATGTTTTACCTGCACGTACATCTACCTAATAGGTGAGAAGAGGGCATCGGATTCCCTGGAAATGGAGTACAGAGGGCTGTGAGCTACCCTGTGGATGCCCATGCTCTTAGCTGCTGAACCATCTCTCAAGCCCCGAGGATGTATCTTTAGGGGAAAATCAGCAAGCTGGACATGGTGGTAGACAACTTTAATTACAGCACTTGGGAGACAGAGGCAAGTGTATCTTTTAGGAGTTTAAGAGCAGCCTGGTCCACTGAGTTCCAGGTCAGCCAAGGTTATATAGCAAGACTCCATTTTTGTTTTACTTTTTTTTTTTTAAACATAGCTCATTTGGTAGTTTGCCTAGCATGTAGGAAGCTCTGGGTTTGATTTCCAACTAGTTGTGGTGGTACACACCTGTAATCCTGGCACTCTCGGGTGATGGAAGGAAGCAAGAAGATCCTTGACTACACCAGACCCTGCTTGATTAGGAAAAGAAGGAAAAAGAAGGAAGGAAATACATAAATAAAATAAAGAAATAAATTGGGTTTTATTAATTGTAACAGAGCTGGCTAAATTTGAAAACAACTAGACAAGAATAGTGTGTGTTCCAAGTGTTGGATGTGGTGAAAGCAGAGGATACTGGCCTCCAGCCTTGGCAGGAACTCCTGTGCTCAAGGGCCCCTCGCTCACATCTGGCTGGAACTGTCTCTGGGCTGTGTAGGTTATATGTGCACAGTGTACTTTTTAATTATTCTAATTACATAGGACCAAATGCTATAATAGTATTCATTTTAAATGGCAGTCTGCCAACAGCAGGTGACTATTTAAAACTGTTTTCCCCATGTATTTATTAAAACTTTTATCTTTCATCTCTATGTCTTAGGATAAGGTGGTTTATTTAGAAACTAAATCCACATGTTCACATAGATACATAGATACATACATACATTCATGTGGCTCTCATTATACAACTATTACTGTTAAAGCAATAGTCATCTCAATTCCTTGAATTTTAATATAGTTATTCATTTATTTTATTCCTCGGCCTCCTGTGTGGGGGATGGTACACGTTTGGAGGACAACTTGAGAGAAGGAGTTGGTTCTCTACGCCCTGGGTGGGTCCTAGGGATCCAACTCAGGTCATCAGACTTGGTGGCCTGTGTCCTAATGGACTGAGCCATCTTGCTGGCGCTAGCTCTTCTTCTTTTTTTAAGATTTATTTATTTGCCGGGTGTGGTGGTGCACACCTTTAATCCTAGCACTCGGGAGGCAGAGGCAGGCAGATTTCTGAGTTTGAGGCCAGCCTGGTCTACAAATAGAGTTCCAGGACAGCCAGGGCTATACAGAGAAACCCTGTCTCGAAAAACAAAACAAAAAAACAAACAGATTTATTTATTTATTTTATGTATATGAGTACACTGTAGCTGTACATATGGTTGTGAGCCTTCATGTGGTTGCTGGGAATTGAATTCAGGACCTCTGTTTGCTCTGGCCCTGCTCACTCTGGCCCAAAGACTTATTTATTATTATATGTAGCTGTCTTCAGACGTACCAGAAGAGGGCATCAGATCTTATTATGAATGGTTGTGAGCCACCATGTGGTTGCTGGGATTTGAACTTGGGACCTTCAGAAGAACAGTCAGTGCTCTTAACTGCTGAGCCATCTCTCCAGCCCTGCCTTAGCTCTTCTTATATTACATTTTGAATTTTATATCTTGTGTTCTCTCAGTGTTTTGAGGTGGAATGTGTTCAGGTAAAAGAACTGATTTCTTGTTTGCATTTTCTTTGGTTTTGTTTCATGCACAACCAGCTAGCCTAGGACTCACTATACAGTGAGTCCAAGGGTAGCCTTGAATTTCTGATCCTCCTTCCTCCCCCTCTCCAGTGCTGGTATTACAGGCGTGCATCATCTTGCCTTGTTTATATGGTGCTGGGGATCAAACTCAGGAGTTCCCGTATGCTAGGCAAGCAATCTGCCAAGACCAAGAACTGTAATTTTAGTAGCAGCACATGATAGCTCTTGTTTTTGTAACTTCTGGAATTATAAACAGTTTTTTTTTATTTCGTCAGAATTTTTAGAGTCTTACTGTGCTTATAAATTTGTTAGCATTTTTCAGAAGGAATGATTTAAAATTATCTACATTCTATTGATTAGCTACATTCTATTGATTTGACGCTAAAACAATTACTTTTGGGAGATGAGTAGTGACTTCCCTGTATCTTGAGCTGGTCTTGAATTTTTCATTCTGCCTTGAGTTCGAGGCCAGCCTGGTCTACAAGTGAGTTCCAGGACAGCCAGCACTATATATACAGAGAAACCCTGTCTCAAAAAAAACCAAAAAAAAAAAAAAAAAAAAGATTACAGATGTGTGCTACAATGACCAGTTAAATTCAAATATATACCTTAATACATTAAAAAATTTAAAATGTTATTTTATGTGTGTTTTTCTGCATGTATGTCTACACATGTGTTCCTGGTCCTGAGAAGCCAATAGAAGGTATCAGATTCCCTAGAACTGGAGTGAACAAGCCTCCATGTGGGTGCTGGGAATCAAATTTGTCCTCTGTGCTCCTGAGTGCAGGTTTCCATGGACGCCAGATGCAGCTGATCCCCTAGAGCTGGACTTGCAGACAGAATTGCCTGATAGAGAAGCTGGGAGCGAACCTCAGGCCCTCTGGAAGAGCAGTCGGTGCTCTTACACTGAGCCACCTCCTCAGCTCGTGCAGATACCTTCTTATTCTAATCAGTATTTCTTTCTTTTTTTTTTTTTTTAAGATTTATTTTATTTATTATATGTAAGTACACTGTAGCTGTCTTCAGACACTCCAGAAGAGGGCGCCAGATCTCGTTACGGATGGTTGTGAGCCACCATGTGGAAGCTGGGATTTGAACTTATCACCTTCGGAAGAGCAGTCGGGTGCTCTTACCTGCTGAGCCATCTCACCAGCCCCTAATCAGTATTTCTAATAGTTCTTGAAACTTTTGGTTTAAATTTAATAGTTCAGTTCTTCTGTGTTGTTCCTTCACTTCCTGTGAGTGCCTTCTCAATTTGCACGACTCTTCCTTCTTCTGTTGGGTTTACTCTTTTTTTTTTTTTTCTTTTTTTTTGGTTTTTCGAGACAGGGTTTCTCTGTCTAGCCCTGGCTGTCCTGGAACTCACTTTGTAGACCAGGCTGGCCTCGAACTCAGAAATCTGCCTGCCTCTGCCTCCAGAGTGCTGGGATTAAAGGCGTGCGCCACCACGCCTGGCTTGGGTTTACTCATTTGTTGAGGTTCCTTCTCCCACCACAGGACAAGCTAATGACTACAAAACATCCAGTTTCCTGTAGCCCAAGAGATGAGGATGCAATTATTTGTTGCCAGGTCATAGACTACTAATTCAGACTTCACAAAATTTATTTCAGGTACTTTGGATTATCATTCTCTCTCTTATCTCTTTGTCTGCCTGCCTGTCTGTCTCTATCTGTGTGTGTGTGTGTGTGTGTGTGTGTGTGTGTGTGTATGTGTGTTTAAGACAGGTCTTCTGTAGCCCAGGTTAGCCTCAAACTCCCTTTGTAGCTGAGGATGCCCTTGTGCTAACTGTGTTTTTTTTTTTGAGACAGGGTTTCTCTGTGTAGCCCTGGCTTCTGCCTCAGCTTCCCAAGTGCTGTAATTACAGGTGTCAGAAAATGTCAATGATGTATCTTTGTCTTTCCAGAAGGAAGAAACAATGAAACTCAGCCACTGGGAAGACTGAGGTCAAGGTGAAGAGGGAGGTGGGAAGAGCATGGCCTGGCCACGATTTTTGCAGAGAGGAACTCTCCTCACCAGCTTCAGCCATCATCATGTTGCTGTATTCCTGCTTACGTTCTTCAGGTAATGGCTGGCTGACACTCTTGTCTTCTGCCTATGGCGATGATACTGTATCTGTATGTTGGTTGACACAGGCTTCCAGTGAAATAGATGGCTTCCTTTGTTGTTGTTTTGAGACAAGATTTCTGTGTGATAGCTTTCTTTTGTATTTTGTTTGCTTTGTTTTGGTGCTTGGCATGGAACTCAGGGTTGCAAGCATGTGGAGAGTATGCTCTGTCTCTGAGCTACATATCATCCCCCTAAATATTTAATGACATCCTCGTAAGTCAACTTTTTTGAGATAGCATCTCAGGCTGTAACCCTGGCTGGTCTGTAACTTGCTATGTAGACCACTCTGGTCTTGAATTCACAGAGATACACCTACCTCTGCTTCTGGAGTCAGGGTGGGCTTAGGTATGCACTACCACCCCAGCCACAGCCCAACTTTTTTTTTTTTAAATATGTGCATGAGTGTTTTGAATGTATCATGTGCAAGTGTGTGCACACACACACACACATCACATAATTCAGGCTAGCCTTGAAATCATAATCCTGTATCAGCCCTTATATTATAAATACGCATTCAGGTATCCCCATTATACTTACTTTATTGATGACTTTAGGATGATAGTTCTCTAGGTCATTTTGCATTTTGCTTTCTAGGGGTTATTTCACAGTTTGGTGCATTTCGATTGTCTTGATGGAGAGTAAATATTTCCATTTAGTGTCAGAGACTTGGGGGTGCTGCTAAATGTCCCACCTTGAATCAAGAACTTGTTGACATAAAATGTTACAGAGGTTGAGAAACTGAATCTGATATTAGGTGTTCTTTATGGAAACCAGGGCCTTTTAACAAAAGATGTGTGCATTCAGGAGATGTGCAGAGGGTGCCCAGAGCCTCCTAGAGCAGCAAAGATGAGAGAGATGTGTAAGGAATTTTGGTAACTTCTGAGGGTTAGTAGCCCCTGACTAGACAGCATGACCTTCATAGGAATATAACCTGAACTAGTACATTTAGGGGTAGAGACATATGCGTAGGCCTCATACTCAACTAGTCTGATTATTATATTATATTATATTATATGGATTTTATTATTAATTTTGTTTGACTCTCTTCCGTGGTCTGAATGGAGGTCAGAAGACAGGTTCTTGGAGCTGGTTCTGTCCTTTTACTATGTATGCTCTGGGGATTGAACTCGGCAGTAGGCGTGGAGTTAGATTCCCTTAGCCACCGAGCCATCACCAGCCCCATTAATCTTTATCAAAGGCACTCAAAGTGTTGACTTCCCCCTCCAGTAATAAATTAGAAAAGTGGTTCTGTAGCCTTTTTTTTTGGATTTTCGAGACAGGGTTTCTCTGTATAGCCCTGGCTGACCTGGAACTCACTTTGTAGACCAGGCTGACCTACAAATTAATAATAAAATCCATATAATATAATATAATATAATAATCAGACTAGTTGAGTATGAGGCCTACGTATATGTCTCTACCCCTAAACTCAGAAATCCTCCTGTCTCTGCCTCCCAAGTGCTGGGATTAAAGGCGTGCACCACCACCGCCCAGCTGGTTCTGTAGTCTTGTAAAAGAGTTGCGTAGTTTTGACAGTTTGGTTTAGAGCTCTCCATTTGTCAGAGATTGGAGCAGGCATCTGTGTGAGGGAGAAACAGAAATCTGAAGGCTACTGAATGGCTGTGCTTTCCCGAAGGGGCACCATGCCTTCAAGGAGGTGCAGCCCAGCACGTTTAGTTCCAGGGTAAGTTATGCACAAACAGCAGACAGTGGGATCACGAAACAGTGCCCCCTGCCCTTTGGTTTTTTGAGACAGGGTTTTCCTGTGTAGTACTGGTTGCCCTGGAACTTTCTCTGTAAACCAGGCTGGTCTCAAACTCAGAGGTGTGCTTGCGTTTGCCTCCCGAGTGCTGGGATTAAAGGCACGTGCTATCATCATCTGGCTAGTGCTGGGATTAAAGGCACGTGCTATCATCATCTGGCTAGCAGAGGCTCTGTGAATTAGTAGTTTTTAGAAAGCAGCAAATAGTTTCCTGTTTTGTAAAGCTTCCAAACTCAAATAAAGCAAATGTAAAGCATGTGTTTGATTTTTGTTGAGTGCTGTTTTCTTGGCTTCTCATTCAGTTGTGTTTTCTCTCTGTGTTTTGCAGCTATTCATTGCTCCATGCATCAAGAAAAACGTTTAGCAATGTGAAAGTCAGTATCTCTAAGCAGTGGACCCCAAATGCTTTTAACACATCACTTGACCTGCCTGCAGAGGTACGCAGAGTGCTACGGTAGAGCTTAAGGAGGGCTCTCTCCTCTGTGTCTGACCATAAGCTCTTCTTAACTTCTTTTTCCCATCATCTGCTCAGACTTTTTAATTTTATTTTTAAAGATTTATTTATTTATCATATGTAAATACACTGTAGCTATCTTCAGACACTCCAGCAGGGCATCAGATCCAATCACAGATGGTTAAAAGCCACCATGTGCTTGCTGGGAATTGAACTCAGGACCGCTAGAAGAACAGAGCCTCTCAACTCCTGCCATCTCTCCAGCCCCCCCCCCCCTTGGTTTACTTTTGATTTTTAGTTATTACTTAACCTCTCCTTTTCCTCCCTCCATCTCTCTCTCTTCTTCCTCTTCCTCCTTGTTTTTTTTTTTTTTTTTCTGAGACAAGGTCTTACTATGAAGCCTGGAACTTGCTTGTGGACAAGGCTGGCTTGAAACCCACAGAGCTCTGCCTGCTCCTGCTGCCTGAGTACTTAGTTAAAGGTGTGAGTCATTATGCCCAGACACTTACTTACTTTCTTATTTTTTGTTTTCCTTCTTCCTTCCCTCCCTCCTTCCCTCTCTCTCTCCCTCCTTTCTTCACTCCCTCCTTTACTTTCTTGACAGGATCTCTCTATGTAGTCCTGGCTGCTCTGAACTTGCCACCAGCCTGGTCCTGAACTCACAGAGATCTACCTCTGCCTCCTCAATGGCACATGCCACCCAGCATGGCTTTCTTTCTTTCTTTCTTTCTTTCTTTCTTTCTTTCTTTCTTTCTTTCTTTCTTTCTTTCTTTCTCTCTTTCTCTCTCTCTCTCTCTCTCTCTCTCTCTCTCTCTTTCAGATTTATTTATTATTATATGTAAGTACACTGTAGCTGTCTTCAGACACTCCAGAAGAGGGCATCTGATCTCATTACAGATGGTTATGAGCCACCATGTGGTTGCTGGGGTTTGAACTCAGAACCTTCGGAAGAGCAGTCAGTGAGCAGTCAGTGCTTTTAACCACTGAGCCATCTCCCCCCCCCCCACCCCCCGACAGGGTTTCTCTGTGTAGCTCTAGCTGTCCTGGAACTCACTCTGTAGACCAGGCTGGCCTCGAACTCAGAAATCCACCTGCCTCTGTCTCAGAAATCCATCTGCCTCTGCCTCCCGAGTGCTGAGATTAAAGGCGTGTGCCACCCCTGCCCAGTAAAATACCTCTATTTTCTTTTTTTTAAACAGAGTTTTATTTATTTATTTGCATATTCTGCGTGTTCAGGAGTCTGTTCTTTGCCTTCTACCTTGTGGGTCCTGGAGATTTAAGTGCCTTCTTGCTGGCCCCTCATTTCTTGTTTCTGCAAAACATCTTTGGCTCCTTCAGCTGTGGTTTGGTGACATTTGATTTTTCAGTATGGGATTCAGGTATAGTCTGCCCAGAACCCAGAAAACTAGATTTGTGTTTTGAGACTCTGGGTTTGCAGTCCTCAAGGCCACCCCAGGTTTCATAGTTAGTGGTCATAGCGTTCAGCATGTGTGGTTTATTACAGAGAAAGGACAGGAAGTGAAATTAGCGAACGGAAACCAGGCGCACATTTGCAGGTTCCCTCCCAGGGTAGGTTTCTGTTTTACAGCAAGAGGCTGTGACAGTGTATGTGAATTGCTGACTACCTGGGAAACCCATTGGAGACTCATACCCAGGGATTTTATTTGGGGCTGGTCACACAGGCACACTCTGTGTGGCACATGTTAAATTCCTGGGTCTCGGGAAAGCAGGGTTCAGGATTGCTGGGTATAGAGAGTGCTCTTAGTCCTAAGGAGAGTGCCCTTCTTAGTCTCTGTTAGAAAGATCTGATGCTGAGGGGCCAGCCTTGTCAGCAGGCTTTGCTGCGGAGGGCCCTCTTTGGCCTGTGGGTTGACTCTTTTTGGTGGTAACCATTCACATTATTAGCCCTTATGGAATAGCATTGACTTTTGCTTGCTCGCTGGTTAATCAATCCATCGGGGTACTGGGGATCGATCCAGGATTTCATTTAGGCAAGTGCTTCACTACCCCCAGCTCTTTAGGTATTCATTTATTTTGCTCTATAAAGTAGATGTTAGTATACTAATTTTTCAGTTTGGATTGATTGGCTGCCAGAACTCACTGTGCAGACCAGGCCGGCCTCTGCCTTCCGAGTGCTGGGATTAAAGGCATGTGCCACACTGCCCAGCCTAGCTTTGTGTTTGCAGGCCCATCCTGTTGATGCCTGTGCTCTGAACCACAGCAGAAATTTGGAATTTCGTTTAAATCCAGCTTTTCTCCTTCTCTGACTTATACCACCAGCCCCAGGATTTTACTTTCCATACAGTATTTGGAGCTGGAAAGGTGCCCAGCAGTTAAGAGCACTTGTCCTTGCAGAAGACCTGAGTTCTGTTCTTTTCTTTTCCTTTTCTTTTTTTCTTTTTCTTTTTCCTTTTCCTTTTCCTTTTCCTTTTTCCTTCCTTCCTTCCTTCCTTCCTTCCTTCCTTCCTTCCTTCCTTCCTTTTTAAAATTTATTTATTTATTTTATGTATATGAGTATACACTGTAGCTGTACAGATAGTTGTGAGCCTTCATCTGGTTGTTGGGAATTGAATTTAGGACCTTTGCTCACTCCGGTCAACTCTGCTTGCTTTGGTCAACCCTGCTCGCTTAGTCAGCCCCACTTGCTCAGTCCCTGCTTGCTCTGGCCCAAAGATTTATTTATTATTATATATAAGTACTCTGTAGCTGACTTCAGATGCACCAAAAGAGGGGGTCAAATCTCATTACCGGTGGTTGTGAGCCACCATGTGGTTGCTGGGATTTGAACTCAGGACCTTCAGAAGAGCAGTCAGTGCTCTTACTCGCTGAGCCATCTCTCCAGCCCCTGAGTTCAGTTCTTATCGCCCATGTCAGGAGCTCACGGTTTCAGTCTCAGGGGATTCAGTGCCTCTGGCCTCTATGGTACCCACACTTCCATGCATACATGTGCAAGATCCCTAAGGGAGGGTAGAAATAAAAATAAATCTTAAAATGTTTAAATTGCAGGCTGGAGAGATGGCTTAGAGGTTAAGAGCACTGACTGCTCTTCCAGGGGTCCTGAGTTCAATTCTCAGCAACCACGTGGTGGTTCACAATCATCTGTAATGGGGTTTGGTGCCTTCTTCTGGTGTGTAGGCAGACATGTAAGCAGAACACTGAATACATAATAAATAACTAAATAAATCTTAAAATTTTTAAAAATTTCATTTGTTTATTTTGTGTGTATTAGTGAGGGCATGTGCATGCCATGGCACATATGTAGATACGTCAGAGGACAACTTCTGGGGTCTACTTTCTCCTTCCACCACTGGATCTTGGGGATTGAACTCAGGTGGTCTGGATTATATCTGCTGAGCTACCTTGCAGACTCTAAAAATAAATCTTAGAAAAATAATACTACAGTAGTAAAATTTCTCTTTAATATTCTGAAGTAGGCGATCTAACCCGTGCTGTAAGCCACAAGCAGATGATGTGCATATTCTCAAATTCTGTTGTGTTCATCTGTAGTCAAGTCTTCTGCAACTCCAGCTCCAGGCAATGTCTGCTCTGGGAGGCTTGTTTTATTTTATATATATAATTTATATATGTAATTTTAAAAATATTCATGTATGTATGCACCACATGCATGCCTAGTTCCAATGGAGGCCAGAAGAGGGCATCAGGTCTTCTGGTCATCATTCACATTGTGGATGCTGGGAACTGAACCTGGGTCCTCTGAAAGAGCAGTTGGTGTTTTTAATCACTGACCTATCTCTCCAGCTCAGGGAGTTATTTTTAAAGTATATAAAACATGGCTTTCCTAGATGGAGGTGGACAGTTTCTCATTCATAGGGTATTTAATTCAGTCAGAATTTATTTCTTCCAAATGCCTGCATGTGCACACACTGCCTAGTGTCCTCACTGAAGACTAGGTCACCAGCACCTCAGCAGTTTACTTAAGAGCTAGGGTAGACTATAAGGTAGCTTCAGACCCTTGTCAGGGCTGGCGTTTCACACAGGAACCCTGGTCTTGGATCACCCCTTTCCTTTGTGCCTGTTTCCTTACCAGAGCTCACTGCCTTGCCCTTCACCGCTGGGGTCAGGCAATCGGGGTGGTGGGTGAAGGGCATTGGGAGGTAGCTGACTGGTGTGAAGGACTAAGGTCGCAGCAGAGTGACTTGTCCTGTCATTCTGCAGATCTGGAGCAGCAACCATCTGTTTCCCAGCACAGAGGAAGCCACTCTTTTCCTTGGGACACTAGATACTGTTTTCCTGTTCTCCTATGCTGTGGTAAGTGTCAATATGATGAACTTTATTTGTTTTTGTTTTTTAAATAACTGCTTAGTTTTTTATATGTTAAAATTATATTAGTTTTTATGATTTTAATGTATAGTCTATAAATTTATGTATAAAATTATATTATTTTGTTTTAAAAATAACTTATATAAAAAATTTTAAAATTTAAATCAAATATTTTATTATATTAATTTAATATGTATTGCAATTATTTTACATATAGTTTATATATAATTATATAAAATTTTAAATAGCTACTAAATTTTATAGTTTATATATGTAATTATATTGTTTTAATTTTTGAGTAACTAATTTTTTAAAGATTTATTTATTTATTTTATGTATGTGAGTACACTGTAGCTGTCTTCAGACTCACCAGAAGAGGGCATTGGATCCCATTACAGAGCCATCATGAGCCACCATGTAGTTGCTGGGAATTGAACTCAGGGCCTCTGAAAGAACAGTCAGGGCTCTTAACTACTGAGCCATCTCTCCAGACCCCCAATTTATTTTCTTTCTTTCTTTCTTTCTTTCTTTCTTTCTTTCTTTCTTTCTCTCTCTCTCTCTCTCTCTCTCTCTCTCTCTCTCTCTTTCTTTCTTTCATGGTGGTGAGAATGAAGTTCAGGGCTTGCACCTGGGCACATGCTCTTGCACTACTGACCTCCCCTACTCCTCCTCAGATCTTTTTTTTTTAAGATTTATTTATTTATTGTATGTATATGAGTACACACTGTAGCTGTACAGATGGTTGTGAGCCTTCATGTGGTTGTTGAGAATTGAATTTTTAGGACCTCTGCTACCTCCAGTTGGCCCTGCTCTCTCAGTTCCTGCTCACTCTGGCCCCAAGATTTATTAGTACACTGTAGCTGTCTTCAGATGTACCAGAGGAGGGCGTCAGATCTCATTACAGGTGGTTGTAAGCCACCATGTGGTTGCTGGGATTTGAACTCAGGACCTTCGGAAGAGCAGTCAGTGCTCTTAACTGCTGAGTCATCTCTCCAGCCCCATATCAGATCTTTTTTTTTTTTTTTTTTTTTTAGTTTTTCAAGACAGGGTTTCTCTTTAGCCCTGGCTGTCCTGGAACTCACTTTGTAGACCAGGCTGGCCTCGAACTCAGAAATCCGCCTGCCTCTGCCTCCCGAGTGCTGGGATTAAAGGCGTGCGCCACCACGCCCGGCTCCAGATCTTTTTTAAAAAATTAATTTTTTTTTTCTTTTTCTTTTTAAATAAGGTCTGTGTTGCCCTGGCTGTCGTAGAGCTTGCTATATATACCGGGCTTGCCTCAAACTCACAGAAAATTTCCTGCTTCTGCCTCCCAAGTCCTGGGATTAAAGGCATGTGCCACCACATCTGGTAGATTTTTATTTTGTGTATATGGGCGTTTTGCCAACGTGTATGTCTGTACACTGCTTATGTGCCTGGTATCAGTATCAGATCCCTGGAATCTGACTTGCAGATAGTTTTGAGCCACCATGTGAGTTCTGAGAGTCAGACCCTGAAAGAGCAGCCATTGCTGCTGACTCCTGAGCCATCTTTCCAGCCCCAAATTGGTTGTTTCCGTGGATCTACCTTTCTTCATGTGGCTTCCAGGCATTCTGCTTTCCGGAGCAACACATAACCAGTTGATTTCATCATCTGAAAGAGCTTTATATTACCCCCTTATTCACAACTGGCACAAGGCCTCTATGGCGTTTGTAGACCACTGAGCCTACTTTAATGCTTGTGTACATACAGTGCTTGCAGTGTGGGGGGGACAAACACTTGTGATGTTTGTCACCTAAGGGTTCTGTGTCATTAAGACAGTCAGTGTATTAGAAGTGGTTGGTCATATGTCAACCTAAGTTTGAAGTCAAGACAGTTACTTTTATACATTCGTAGCACAAAAGTAAGGTGTGGACTTAGGACTGGACTGATCTCAGTGTTCGGGTCCTGCTCCACACTGGGAAGACAGAGAAGAGGCCACTTATGCCTCTCATGGGTTATTCCCTCCCTGCCTTCCCATCCTCCGCTTGGTGATGCCCTGAACCCCAAGGGCCACAGACCTGGAGTGCTGGCCTGTGCCTCACCAGTCACCAGCAGACTGTACACATGTGCGGCACTTTTTAACTCCAAACGCAGGTGTTTCAGGGAGTCCTGCAGGAACGTTTCCCTGCAGAATGTTTGCAGTGTAATGTTATTTGCTGAAGCGCTGACATTCATAGACAGTTAATGCGCACATTTGAATAAGGGTTGACTTTTTTTTTCAGTCACCTCTCTAGTTTGCCTCATGTGTCATGTGCGCTCCCAGTGTAGACTGTTACTGTTTTTAGAGCCACCAACCGAAATGCTTTATTTTAGGGCCTCTTCATCAGCGGCATCATAGGGGATCGGCTGAATTTGCGATGGGTTCTGTCTTTCGGCATGTGCTCTTCTGCATTCGTGGTGAGTTGGAAAAATTTATAGTTATTGTAGTTATTACTGGGCTGGCCAGATGGCTAGGTTAAAGGAGCAGAGTTCTGCTGATGACCTGAGTTCAATCCTCTGATCTCACTGTGGATAGAGAGACACGAGGCCTGAAAGTTGCCCCTTCACCTCCTTGAATGCACCCTGCATGTGTCTACACCCACTCACCCTTGCATACCACAGACATAACAATACACGCTAATAATAAATAAAATTAAAAAGTAAACAGTTAATGCTCATTTGACCAGATGTTCTAGAATTTAAGTTAACCCTTCTCTGCCTCCATCCGGAGTAGAGGAGAGAGACTAGTCTTCACGTCATCCTTCTGTGTGTCTTCGGCTTAGGCTCTTTTTTTTAAATTTTTGTTTTTGTTTTTGTTTTTTGAGACAGGGTCTCTTTGTATAGCTCTGGCTGTCTTGGAACTCACTCTGTAGAACAGGTTGGCTTCGAACTCCTGCCTTTGCTTCCTAAGCACTGGGATTAAAGGTGTGCGCCACCACCACCCGGCTTCAGGTGGCTCTTGTCCTTCCTTGATTCACATAGTCTTCATAAACAGCAGCATGCTGGGGTCTCAGCGGTCTGGTCTCAGGCTGCCTGCCAGTGACACTTGCTTGCCTACCTTTGCTGTAGATTGACTGACTAACTAACTACTTTCTGGTGCCCTAACCTGGCCACTCTTTTCTACCCAGTGCTTTTATTCTCCTTACCTCCTATGGCCCTCATGCCATGGCCAGATGACACCCCTAGCTCTGCACCTCTCGAGTCAATGAAAGAGTCCTGACTTCCTCCCCTGCTCTGGCAGGAGCCCTCCATGGCCTTTTTGGTACCCTTGCTGTCTTCTCCCTTGGCCTGTGCTTATGCGTCAGTCTGGCTTTCCAGAGTAGCACCACAGACCCTAGCCTGAGACAGCCTGGCTTACCTCTTCCTCCCGTTTTCTGACCCAGATTCTGCAGTGTTTCGCCTTCCTCATTCACAAAGGGATGTGCGGATCCCTCCTCCCATTGTTGTAGTGAAGATCGCGCGCGCGCATGTGTGTGTGTGTGTGTGTGTGTGTGTGTGTGTGTGTATCTGTCTGTCTGTCTGTCTCTGAGGGTCATTTGGAATGGCGCCTGACTTGTTAGGTGATGTACAAGGCAGGATCCCTATCAGAGTCATCATTATTGCCTACTGCCAGTTAGTAAGGAGTTCTTATTGATTGAATCAACTTCTAGACTTTAGTTAGGTTCTGATTTATTATAGTTTTTCAGTGTCTGACATTTATATTACAGGGAAAAAAAATCTTTTTTCTTAAAGTTTTAGAATTAAAGTGGTTTATTCATAAGCTGATGACCTGTACTTATTTATTTATTTATATACATGCTTTTTTTAATATTTAAAAACCCGTTAAGTATGTAGTGTTGTTTCTGCAAACAAGCATGGCTGACTTGCAGAAGACTCCCTCCTCTCCCAGCGGCTGGCAACCACTGTTCGTGCAGTTTTGCTTATTCAAGAATTTATAACTGAGATCTGACAATATTTTACTCACCCACACCAAGACCTCTCAAAATAGGCTTTGATTGTGAATCAAAAGTCCTTTGAGCAAAATGCCTGGAAAAAAGCAGGCCCATGGTAGAAACTGCTGAATAATTCAGCAGATGACAGACAGGACTCACTTATGGCAACAGCTGGGCTCACCTGGGACTGCCCTGATGCCCAGTGCCTGGCTCAGTCCTGAGCAGACATGGGCCTGTGGGTTCATGTGGCGTTTCAGAGGGAATGAGGGAACAGATGGAAGAAGATGGAAAATAGGAACTTTGCTTCTAGAGTGGAAGATGCAAGTTGAAGGGTGGGAGGCAGGATGTGTGTGTGTGCACATTCACGTGCACTGCTTGTGTGCCTGCAGGTGTGCACATACAGAAGCCAGTGGGGAATATTGTGGGTTCTGATCTATCTCTCTCCAGCCTTTTCTCTCGAGGCAGGGTCTCTCCCTGAACTGGCATCTCTCAAGCCTTAGCAAACTTTCTGTTTGCATCCCACACAGCTCTGGGGTTACAAGGGTACACACGACCACATTCAGGTTTTTACACGGCTGCAGGGATTTGCACTTGGGTCTTTGTACTTACCCACTGAGCCTTCTCCCTATTCCATGAATGCACTTTTTGTGTATCCTGGAAAGCAGTTGAGTGTATTGAAACGTCTGTGTGGATGTCACATGTCCCTTTTCTCTTTCCTTCTCTCGAAGGTGTTTGTCTTTGGTACTCTTACGGAATGGCTGCACTTCTACAACAAGTGGTTCTACTGCGGTCTGTGGATTGTGAACGGCCTGCTGCAGTCCACTGGCTGGCCCTGTGTGGTTGCTGTGATGGGCAACTGGTTTGGGAAAGCTGGGTATGCTGTTTCCTTCCTCCGCCTGCATTTATGTCGGGTCGCTGGGTCTGGTCACATTCTGCTGACTTGGTGCTTCAGAGCGTGCCTCGTCATCTCTCTGAGACGTTCCAGGATAGAAGGAACATGGCAGTGTCTTGTGGACTTCAGTGATGATCTGTAGACACCCAGAGAGGCACATTCTTTCTTTTTTTTTTTTCCCTTGTTCGGTCAACCCCGCTCGCTCCGCTCGACCCTGCTCGCTCCTGCCTGCGCCGCCCACTCCGGCCAGTCCCGCTCGCTCCCGGCCGCCCCGTACGA
>CACVCL010034703.1:0-23619 GCA_902729485.2 Mus minutoides
CCTGCTCAATCAGCACNAAGGTAAGCTTCCATTTCCTCTGGATCTCACACTCTTTCTGCTCCCCCTTTCACTATAATCTCTGAGCCTTAAGGGTAGAGCTGGTTATAAATGTATCAGTTGGGGCTAAGAGTCATTTATTCTTTGAATTTTGATTGGTTGTGGCTTTCTATTATAGTCTCTGTCTATAGCAGAGACCTATACTTATTTATGATAATAATGGTAAATATTTAAAATGTAATTAGGAATTATGGTTGCTTAGTAAATTGGTAGTTATAGATTCTCCTCAAACATCCTATTATGTGTCAGTGCCAACAAAGGTCAGAAGAGAGTATGTGATGTCCTGGAGATGGAGTTCTTTGTGGCTGCAAGCTGCTGAGAACAGAACTCAGTCACCCCAGAAGGGCAGTAAGTACTATTGACTGGTGCCATTTCTCTAGCCTCATACAATAATAATTTAATGCCAATTAGAATATAGCACCTTTAAGGAGTACAGCCCTTGTTTTCTTTCTTTCTTTCTTTCTTTCTTTCTTTCTTTCTTTCTTTCTTTCTTTCTTTCTTTCTTTCCTTCCTTCCTTCCTTCCTTCCTTCTTTCTTTTTTTCTTTTTTCTTTCTTTCTTTTTTTTTGTTTTTTTTTTGTTTTTGGCCGGGGGGGGGGGGTTCGAGACAGGGTTTCTCTATATAGCGCTGGCTGTCCTGGAACTCACTTTGTAGACCAGGCTGGCCTCAAACTCAGAAATCCACCTGCCTCTGCCTCCCGAGTGCTGGGATTAAAGGCATTGAAAGTGCTGTGATTAAAGGTGCCACCACCGCCCGGATGCAGCCCTCATTTTCAACAGGTCTGCTTGTTAGATACAAGAGGAAGCCACTGCCATCTTTACTTGATAGGCATTTCTGAGAAGAAGGCCTGTACAGAGAAGTTATGTATGAGTAAGTAAAATGTATGTGAAGCCTTGTATAAAAGTAGAGATTTCCAAAGGTTTCAGTAGCTAAGCCTAGGCTTTCGACTGGGACCAAGTTGTTTATCTTTAATTTTCTTCACTTACAAAAATAGAAAAACATTGCTAATGATTGTGGATACACATGATATATTACAAATATAGTCTCTGTACATACCTAGTAAGGCATTCACTAAATAGAAGTCATTATTAATGAATTTATCCTCAGAAAAGTACAGACCTTTGTGCAGTGCGGAAGCAAGCTTCCAGAGGCATGATAGGATTTAGAATGCTGACAGTGTTGGCACTATGAGGGAGGCTGCCCTTGCTGAGTGGTGCAGATGCTAATAACACATCCCTGTGCTAGACCTGGTTAATCACAACCATCATGGAGTCATGGCTTCCTTCTTCACTTCTTTCTAGCTACAGTGGAGGTTCTGGTGATGGTTGTCATTTGGTTTAGTGGCATTTTACAACTTTCTCTCACCTGATACTGGGGCATCCCATCTCGATATTGTTTTCCTCATTCGCATCCCTTCTGATTTTTCTTTTGCTTACATTATGGCCTCATTAGAATTTATCAAATTCTTCCTTATTCAGAAACTTCTGATTGCAAATTCCATTTAATCAAGATGCTGATTGTCTATCTCAAGTCACTGTGCTGAGAAAAACAGTAGCTGGACAGTTGCAAATCTCTGTCCCATGGACTGTGATTCAGTGCAAAATGGAGAATACCTTAAAGTGGCACTGGGGGATATGAGAGCTTTTTTACAGCCTGGCATGTACTCAAAGCCTATTGCATGACAGAAAAGGAGCAGACTTTGTATCCCACTACTGGGACTCCAAAGACTCCTCAGCCAGCACTAAATATAGGCTCTTAGCAAGTTATTTACTCTTGCTAAATTCAGTGTATTAGTCAGTCCATGTGTGCATGGATCTATAAGGATTCCATTTAAGCAACAATTTTACGGTCATAAGCATCTAGTCTAACATCTGACACTAACCTATAAACTGTGGGCCTTCATTCATTCATTTAAAACAGGATTTAAGATTTAATTTTTTATTTTGCCTCTGTGTGTGTGTGTGTGTGTGTGTGTGTGTGTGTGTGTGTGCGCATGTGCACATATGATTGCAGTATCTATAGAGGTCAGAAGATGGTTTTTAAAAAAACAAGCTGGAGTTACAGACCTGTAAGCCACCTGATGTGTTTGCTGAGAACCAAACGTGGGTACTCTGCAAGAGCAATTTGTTCTTCAATGCTGACCCAGCTCTCTAGCCCCTAAAAGAAGATTTCTATAGTTGCAACTTAAGTCATATATTCATCATTAACAAATTGGTTACATATTTATCGGGGTTCCTCTGGGCACAGAAGGTTTTAGGACTATCAGGAAGCTGTCATGAAGAGACAGCTGATGCACAAGAAGCAGAAGGAAAAGACATGCGGTTCATCAGCACTCTATACATGGAGGCATAAAAAAGTGGCTCCACAGGAGGCTCATGGGGCAAGTACAGTATACAGTGGACTCAAAGGATTGTTGCCTATCACAACAGCCACCAAACTGACCTAAGAGAAATGCATAAGCAATCAAGGAAAATAGAAAGTCACTGCCAAATTGTTTCCTGTACAGTGTGAGGAAGGACCAGCCCTGACCTGAAGCTGGGCAGGACAAGGATTCAAATGTGAAGACCTCCAGCGGAATCTTCATGCTTTGTACCTTGGCTCTTTAACTCACTCTCTCTGCCATTACCACCACAGGAATCCCTGAACTCAAATATAGCACAAGGGTTAAACTTCTGGCTGCTTTCAAGTTTCTGCATGGTAAAAGTTAGAACCCCAGATTTACAGAGTTTACCACCACATGCCATGTTCCATTCTGGCTCCGTAGCCTCCTGTATATCTTCTCTTTCGCAGGACTAAAATACTCTGGACTTCTCTTTGCCTTCTTCATATCTCAGTGTGTTTGTACATGTTATTCCTCTATCAGTAATATTCTCACACAACTTTATCCTTGGACATTTCTTTCCTTACTTCAGTCTCGGTTCAATGATAATCTTCATGGATCGAAAGAGAGGAGTTAAAGGAAACTGTGAGATACCATATACTCGCTGAGAACCAAACTCAGGTCCTCTGCTGTAGCAGGAAACATTCTTAACCACTGAGCCATCCACAGGCTTTATAATAAGGATATTCATATTTACAGTTTTCAACTTCTAGGGATGAGAATGTTTGTAGTACAACTATACATGTTGTGAACATTTTTGCAGAATTTACTAATAGTAAAATAAAACTAATCCAAACCATCTCAGAGAGAGAGAGAGAGAGAGAGAGAGAGAGAGAGGAAGAAGAAGAAGGAGGAGGAGGAGGAGGAGGAAGAGGAAGAGGAAGAAGAGAAAAAAGAAAAAGAGTGATACTGTGAGTCACTTTGGAATTTAAATAGACAAATCTAAGAAAGAACAAATTGAAATTCAGCAAAAATCTTAAACTGTGGATAAGACAAATATGAATGTCTTTACTAATGAAATGATTTATGCATGAATAGTGAATGTTTCTTTTATATGTCAGGTACTATGGATACAAGGCAAACAAAGCTGTATTAATATCTCCTGTCAATAAAATGCCAGCATCCCTGGAGTGTGTTGAGCAAGGGGGGAAAGGTGGAATAGAAGAAAATCTTCTAAGTGAGGAAGAGAATTTTGTTTATTTTCTAAATGCAGTCGGGAGCTTCTGTAAGTTTAAAGCAAGGCAATGACTTAGAGGCTGCTCTGGCTCTTCTAGGGTGATGGGAGGAGAGTCTGAGCTTAGAAGTCCGTGCCCAGGTCAGTGATAAATGGCAGTCAGTACCATTGCTTGGGCTGTGAAGACAAATTTATGAACCCCCACCTCTACAAGTTCTAATTCTATAGATCTGGGGGTGATATGCATGGGCGGGTGGAATTTTACATATCTCAAGAGTTGCTGGGCGGTGCTGATGCTGCCAATTTTAGACCACACTCTGAGCAACACTGACTTCTCTTGGAGGGCGTGAACAAAGGCCTGCTTTATCCCTACGACACTTTTGTATGCTTCCTCCCAGTCACAGGTCTCTTCAGCTCTCATGGTGTGTGTGCATGTGTACATGTGTGTGTGTGCATGTATGTGCATGTGTGTGTGTGCACATGCATGTGTGTGTGTGCTTGGATGTGTGTGTCTGTGTTTGCTTGTTAAGATTGTGTGTTTGTATGCATGTGTGTGGGCACTTGTGTATGTGCGTTCGCATCTGAAAGACCTCAGCATATCCCTGCAGACATGCATAAGGATGGGATCCTTATGATATCTAGTGCAACTAGTGCCTTATTTGAGGGAAAATTTGGACACAGAAGCAGGTTTACAGGAAGAACAATATGGGAGGAAAACAGAGATCAGAAGAATGTTTCTTTAAGATCAGGAACACTAAGGATTGCTCACAAAACCCAGAAGCCAAGGGCATCATGGAATTTGTTGCAGCAGCTTTAGTAAGCCTCTAAGAACTCCTTCTGAGATCACTCTCGTTATATTGTAGGCTTAGCTTTATACTTAGCCTTCATTGTTGCTGAGATCTGCCGTTCTTCTTAGGGTCTGTAGCCAGTGGACCAACGCCAACACTTCTATGATACAAGCCAGAGGCTCTGAGACTCAATCAGGATATAAAGCCTCATATCCCCATTTTTCCAAATATGGAGTTCATTCCCTAGTCAGAAAGCAGACAGTCACCTGCTTTAGAATCTATGTCCTATTTTGTTACCATCTTTGCATCCATCAGTTATCTGCGAGCCTGAGTCATAGCCAGTATGTTTGTTGAGTGAATAACAAATTTAACGAGTCATTCTTTATTTTTCCCCTGTGGTAAATGGAAAACTTCAAGGGCCTTTGACCTTCATGCTGTATCTTTTTGTCAATGCCATGAGTGGTTTATTTGGGAAGCATCTGTTTTTGGCTCGCATTACCCTGTAAATATATATTGTTAATGAAAGTGATCAGTGCAGATCAAGCTGACATTAACTCTGAAGATACGGGGGACTGCTTGGCTGTGTAAATGGAAATGGTTTAGTGCCAGGGGATAATGAAAACATGAGAATTAGGACCGCATTATTAGACGGAGGGGATGAGACTTGTCATTAGTTCCCACTGCTTCCTGAAGTTATTGTTAATAGCTGTTCAGAGTGAGTTGATGGGAACATGTGGAGACAGAGGAAGAGGAACGAACAAATGTGTAGACAGCGTCTGCTCGCTGAGATGCGCGGCGTTCACAATTGATCGCCCTGCAGTGCTTGCCGAGAGGCTAGTGGTTTTGAACTGATCCATTTCTCCAAACTCACTCGGAGGCACAAGCAGCTGAAAACTGCAGATTCCTTTGTGCCTGCATGAGGCTTTGATTTCCAATGCAAAGCCAAGTTCACGTTGCCACACTTGGGTGCCAGCCCCTGAAGAATGATGATATGGGGTGTTTTTGGTGTTTTTTGTTTTGTTTTGTTTTGTTTTTTCTTCTTCACAGAGAGGGTGGTTCAGAGAAAGTATGCGGACAGAACTTAGTCTATTTGGGTTGCTATAACAGAACACTATAAACTCTTTGGTTTATACACACCCCATAAAATTTTATCCTCACAGTTTTGGGGACTGGGGAGTCTGTAGATGACAGGTTGGTGTCTTGGGAGCCCCCTCACTCTTGTGGGGATCTGTCTTCTTGCTGTAATCTCACACAGACAAGGGGGTTGGCTGTGTCTCAAGAGGCTTTTTGTAGTCTCACCATGGTCCAAATTCCTCATCTCCTACCATTGTACCTGACCACATGGTGCCTTTCAGGCTGGAGGGGCAGCATGGGAATTTTAGGTGGATTCACACAAGCATTCAGATGATAGCATGCAACAATGCTTAGAAAGAGGTGCTATGTCTACGATACTAGCCAAACCAGAGAACAAAATCACCCTACTGTTGAGGCACCAAAATCTAATAACACTCAATGATGCTGAATCTGAAACTGAACCCTTGTCAACCTCATACTTCAACTAAAGCTCCATTATCACTTGACCACACTTAATTTTAAATCCAAACAGTGATCTAAAGCTCAATCCACACACAATCTAAAACTCATCTCTATTCTATATAACACTTGATTACACTCAGTCTAAAACTTAACCTACAGCTCAACCAGACTCGCTCTCATGTTGCCTCAATTGGCATTAACCACACCCTGTGACTATTCTCATCCTTCTAATTTCAAGTAGAACATAGAATTTTTTTCATATAAAACTTATGTAATTTTTATGATCTCAGATTTATGACATAATTTATAAAATTACTTTTAATTTTCTTTAATAAAATAATTAATGGTATACTTAGGTGTTTCCAGGCCAGATTGAATTGTGAAGCCTATGTCTTTGTGTTCCCAGCATCCACGGACAGTGAAGAAAGCAAATGACCATTAAACTTCTTGCTGATAAATCTCAAAAAGCTGGAGTTACCTGAGATGTGGCTAGGTTACCGAGCACTTGTACAAAATATATCAAGCTCTAGAGCCTGTCCCTATTCCCACAAAACAAACAAACAAACAAACAAACAAACATTATAGAAGAGTTATTACTCTGAGAAAGAAAAAGTTTACTGAAATGGAGAGCGAAGCATATGGCATTTAGAAATAATTGCTGGAGCTCAAATCCCAGCTTATCTTTCCCTATGTAGAAATGACACCAGGAAAGCCAATTCGGATGCTCTCATCTACAGAATGAACCAAAATAACCAGGATTTGTGAGGAATGAAAATAACAGCACATATAAAGGTCTGTGTGAGACATATAAGTTCAATTAGCAAGCGATGCTATTTCTAAGTTACACATACTCTGATTTAATTATGATCATTTGCCTCTTAGGATTGTTTTGAGAGTGTTTTTTTTTTTTGGTAATACTTCTCAAGGGTATTTTGGCATTTACATATCCCCCACCCACTGTAAACTATTCAATTTTGTTTGCATATTTTGTAATGTGTTAAATGACATTTTTTTAAAAAATCAGAAATCCTTGTAAAATTGAAACATAAACCAAGAACAATAAATATGTCCTTCCTCAAATATAGTTTGTTGCTGAACAAAATAAAACTGAATCAACTCTGGAAAATATGTGAGGGCAGGAATTCAGTGGAATTTAGTTTTAGAAAATCAGATAAATCTAATGACTTTTATAGACAAAGATGTATCTTGCTAGTCCACAACACAGAGGAAAGAAACAATTATTGAGCTGTTGGTACTGATGACCTAACTGTTTCATTCCTACTCCTCACCATGACATCTGACAGTCAGTCATATCATAGAAGCTGTCACATTATTGTCCATGGATGGTTGAGTGGAGTACCACCGTCAGGCAAGGGGCAATGTATATAGGTATAATAGGAATGTAACTATTTTTTCTAATTAATATATATTATAATATATTATTATATTGTACACTTTATTATCTATTACATATAATAAAATATATGTAATAAAATATGATCATATAATGATAATATAATACTATATATATATATATATATATATATATATATATATATATATATATATATGCATATATGTCTGCTTGCCTGTTTGTTTGTCATATGTATGCAGGTGCTCTTGGAGGCCGAAAGAGGACTAGGGTCCCCTAGAGATGAAGTTACAATAGGTTGTAAGCTACCCAATGAAGGTGCTGAGAAAGAAATCCTGATCCTCTAGGAGAGCAAAAGCTGCTGGTACCAGATGAGGCATCTTTCCAGCCACAATAGTTATTTCTTCTTTAGAGTTTTTAATGTGTTTGTCCAAAAGGAGTTCTTTCCTGACTAGAGATCTCATCAGGACATGACTCTTCACTCCACAAGGAATATTCAGAGCACAGGGATGCTGCCATGCCTTGTGGGTACAGATGTTCAGTCTGGTGGCTCTGAGGACTATGGTGTTTGATGAGGGGCAGCTTTCTGGGACTGATAAAGACCAGAGAGACAAGTACCTAGATAAGCAACAACCTGGGGGAGAAGCAGAAAGAGCAGCCGGTGGGAAATGAGACCACAGTACAGAGCCTGAGTTGCAGTTCCTGATGATGTCATGGCTGTGGGTGTCCTGGTAAAAGGGTGATAGAAGACTGTACTGAGGGCCTCCAAGACCATGCGCATCCTTCTAGCATGTCAGGTGAAGAGCAGGCAGAATCTTAGGCTGCATTTGGTGAGTTTCTATCACAACAGTGGGATAAACCGTGTTTCATCCACAGGCAGCAGGTAAAGCTAGAATTCTCAGGAGATGTTTTCTTTCTATTTATTAATCAGATTCTGGACCCTCACTGCACACACATAATGTTGACAGAAATGTCTGATTTTGTAAGGAGTCTCTTCTGCTCCCCTAGTCATGAAGTAAAGGAAACTCACAGGCCATTAGTCCACGTTACTACCTCTGGTGTTACTTACTGAGACCACTGTGTTCCTTCGAAAGGACTTGGCTCCACTCAGCCTTCTGGATGATGTTCTAATTCATTTATATTCCACGAAGTTAATCACACACACACACACACACACACACACACACACACACACACCACTTTATTGAAAGTAATTCCAGGTTAACTCCAGAGCCCTAACACACACAGTGCCAACTATGTAATAGAGAGCATGGAATCAGAATCAGGTACTCGGGATAGAAGGAGTCTGAAATCAGGGGCCTCTCTGCAGATCACATGAATGGTGGACAGCTAGCACTGTGTAGATCTCCTTAGAAACCCATGAACACAGACAAGCTTTACCCTTACACTGAGCATCTGACAAAAGACTATAGAGTCTCTGAAAATAGAAATGAATATGAATTTTGGCAAAGAGGGTAACTATACAGATAGACATGCTAAGGGATGGAATGTGAGCTATAGTTCATTGGCAGTTTAATCCTGGTGAGACTAGAGTGTACTATTGAGTAAAATGCTTAAGCAAAAATGCTTTGGTCATATTCTTTTTTTAATAATTATTTACTTATTTTATGCATATGATTACACTGTTGCTCCTTTCAGACACACCAGAGGAGGGCAACATATCCCATTACAGATGGTTGTGAGCCACCAGGTGGTTGCTGGGAATTGAACTCGGGACCTCTGGAAAAGCAGACAGTGTTCTTAACCACTAACCCATCTCTCTAGACCCTTTTGCCATATTCTTAATGAGAAGAAACCATGAGCTAGATTAGAACATATATACACATGCATCCTCATTAATTTACAGTAATTCCATAGTTTAGGATAAGTCAGTAGTACAGATATTCCTAGCATGCCTATGAACCTCCATATTTATTAGATTTCATTCCATGTTACTTTTAATTCTAAGAGAATGCCCATGACCATTTTAGTGAAGAGCCAATAGCCCCAGCTACACAGAACTGTGCATACTTTTCTCCTATTAAAATATCACAGCACCAGAATCTGTTTTTTCCTCTGTCATAGTTTTTAAATTTGAAATTGAATTTGTAATACTTCATAATTTGGAAGAAGACTGGAGAGATGAGACTGTAATGTTTATCATGCAAACATGAGGACCAGCGTTCAAATCCCAAGCACTTACATAAAAAGCTGGGTTCAGAGGCATGAGACTGTAAATACCAGCACTGGGAACAGGATGGCTAGAGAGTGGGGACAAGTAGATCCTTGGGGGTTTCTGGCAGCCATGCTCATGCAAGCAAGTCTAACCAAACTTAATAGGTCACACAGAAACACATGAATGTAAAATCTGAGGGAGGCTTGTTGGAAAGGGGTGGGATTTGAGTAGTAGACAGCTAGAGATGCCAGAAGGGGATGGGGGTGTGTGTGAATGAAATTAATTATATGCATTATGAAGCTATTAAAAAATTAAAAATAGAAAAACCAGAGGGAGCGAGCCTCCCAGGAATCTGGACAGGCCTGTGAGTACAGGTAGGACCAACACTGCTGCTCAGAGGAACCCGCTTGGAACCCTCAGGACACAGGGACCAAGGGGCTACCCGGGACAGGAGTCTTCCTGTCTCCATCTGTGCACAGAACTGATCCTGTGCCATATAGCTACATTCACAAATACCGCCAGGAGAGAGCTAGTCTCCTAGGAGTGCCTATACACCAGTACACACAGGTAAGACCACCACTTCTCTTCCAATTCCTGGCCCAGGAGGGACCCTCACAGAGCCATCAGGATACAAGAACCAAGAATCAGCTGGGGACAGGATTCTTCTGATTTTTGTCTGTACCCCAGAGCTGACCCTGTATCATAGCTCCCCATACTCAAATTCCTCCCAGAGAGAACTGGTCTCCCAGGAGTACTGACACACAGGCTTGCAGGAGGGACAAATCAAAGTCAGGGACAGCAAGACCAGCTAACACCACAGATAACCAGATGGCAAAAGGCAAACACAAGAACATAAGCAACAAAAATGAAGACTACTTGGCATCATCAGAGCCCAGTTCTCCCACCACAGCAAACTGTGGTTACCCCAACACACCAGAAAAATAAGACTCAGGTTTAAAATCACATCTCACAATGATGAGAGGAACTTAAGAAGGACATAAATAACTCCCTTAAAGAAATACAAGAGAACACAGGTAAGCAGGTAGAAGACTTTAAAGAGGAAACACAAAAGAATTATATGAAAACACAACTAAACAAGTGAAGGAACTGAACAAAACCATCCAGGATCTAAAAATGGAAATAGAAACAATAAAAAAGTCACAAAGGGAGACAACCCTGGAGATAGAAAACCTAGGAAAGATCTTCCTTCTGAGCCCAGCAGAGGCAGATGGGGGCTCCGGGAGTGCTCTCCATGCCACAGGACCTTGGGATCACCTCAGGATCACGGGTGAGTGGATCTCAACATCAGCTTCAGGATTCACAAAGGGTCTTATGCCAGTAGGAACAGGGACAAAGGAACCACACCCAACCAGAGGCTGGGATCTGTTCCAGCTGGGGTCACCCCTGCCATCTTCCTTCCGAGCCCAGTGGAGGCTGCTGGGGGCTCCTGAGTGCTCACCACACCACGGAACCTCAGGATCACCTCAGGATCACTGGACCCTAGCATACCCAGGACCTTGTGTTCACCTGAGAGCACGGGGGCTATAGAAGCAACTGAACTTCTTGGTCAGGGTCCCAACCTGCCTTCATCCTTAGCCAGGAGGCAGAGCTGACACCCAGTCCCCTGGGCACATTCCTTATCAGAGGAGAGTCAGCCTTCAGGAAGGGTTCTGACCCCAGAACTCAGGAGGTGGATCAGAGATCCAGACAGCTGGATACCTGCCCTGCAAGAGAAGAAGAGAAGAACTTGCCTGCAGAGAGTGCTCTGAACACTGGAACTCAGGTGAGAGTTGGACTCCCAGGAGTGCTGACAGAGGCTAACAGAATCACAGGAGGATAAAGCTCCAAACAGAGACAGCTTGAACATTAACATTAGAGATTTCCAGATGGCGAAAGGCAAGTGTAAGAATCATACTAACAGAAATCAAGAACATTGGGCATCATCAGAACCCAGTAGGCCTACCACAACGAGTCCTGGATACCCCAACCCACCCGAAAAGCAAGACTCAGGTTTAAAATCATATCACATGATGCTGGTAGAATATTTTAAGAAGGACATTAATAACTCACTTAAAGAAGTACAGGAGAACAGTGCTAAACAGATAGAAGTCCTTAAAGAGGAAGTACAAAAATACCTCAAGGAATTACTGGAGAATACTACTAAACAAGGAGAAGCCTTTACACAATGGAGTACTACTCAGCTATTAAAAACAATGAATTTATGAAATTCTTGGGCAAATGGATGGATCTGGAGGATATCATCCTTAGTGAGGTAACTCAATCACAAATGAACTCACATGATATATACTCACTGATAAGTGTATATTAGCCCACAAACTTATAATACCCAAGATATAATTTACAAAACTTAAGAAAATCAAATAGAATGAAGACTAAAGTGCAGATACTTAATTTCTCCTTAAAATAGGGAACAAAACACCAATGGTAAGAGTTACAGAGACAACTAAGGGCTAAGATGAACGTATGGACCATCCAGAGACTACCCCACCCAGGATCCATCCCATAATCAGTTACCAAACCCTGACACTATAGCATACACCAGCAATATTTTGCTGAAATGACCCTGATATAGCTATCTCCAGTGAGGCTACGCCAGTGCCTGGCAAATACAGAAGTGGATGCTCACAGTCATCTATAGGGTGGAACACAGGTCCTCCAATGTAAGAGCTAGAGAAAGTACCCAAGGAGCTCAAGGAGTCTGCAACCATATAGGTGGAACTACAACATGAACTAACCAGTACCCCCAGAGCTTGTGTCTCTAGCTGCAGATGTAGCAGAAGATGGCCTAGTCAGCCATCATTGGGAAGAGAGGCTCCTTGGTCTTGCAAACTTTATATACCCCAGTACAGGGGAACACCAGGGCCAAGAAGTGGGTAGGAAGCAGGGTGGGCAGAAGGTATAGGGAACTTTTGGGATAGCATTTGAAATGTAAACAAAGAAGTTATCTAATTAAAAAAAAAAGAAAGAAAACCTCGGAAAGAGATCAGGAGTCATAGATGCAAGCATCACCAACAGAATACAAGAGATAGAAGAGAGAATATCAGGTGCAGAAGATACCATAGAAAACATTGATACAACAGTCAAAGAAAATGCAAAATGCAAACAGCTCCAAACCCAAAACATCTAGAAAATCCAGGATAAAATTAGAAGACTAAACCTAAAGATAATAGATATAGAAGAGAGTGAAGATTCCCAACTTAAAGGGCCAGTAAATATCTTCAAAAAAAATTATAAAAGAAAACTTCCCTAACCTAAAGAAAGAGATTCCCATGAACATACAAGAAATCTTCAGAACTCCAAATAGTTTGGACAAGTAGAAATTCCCACCACATAATAGTCAAAACACCAAACACCCTAAACAAAGAAAGAATATTAAAAGCAGTATGGAAAAAAGGTCAAGTAACATATAGAGGTAGACCTATCAAAATTACACCAAACTTCTCACTAGAGACTATGAAAGCTAGAAGAACCTTGGCAGATCTCATATAGACCTTAAGAGAACACAAATGCCAACCCAGACTACTATACTCAGCAAAACTCTCAATTACCATAGATGGAAAAACCAAGATATTCCATGACAAAACCAAATTTATACAGTATCTTTTCACACATCCAGCACTACAAAGGATAATAGTTGGAAGATGCCAACACCAGGAGAGAAACTACACCCTAGAAAAAGCAAGAAAGAAATCTTCTTTCAACAAACCCAACAGATACAAATAAAAACAACCCTGAGATTCCACCTCACACCAGTCAGAATGGCTAAGATCAAAAACTCGGGTGACAGCAGATGCTGGCAAGGATTTGGAGAAAGAGGGACTTTCCTCCATGGATGGGACTGCAAGTTAGTATAACCTCTCTGGAAATCAGTTTAGCAATTCCTCAGAAAATTGGACATAGTACTACGTAAGAATCCAGCAATACCACTCCTGGGAATATACCCAGAAGATGTTCCAACATGCTCCACTTTGTTTATTGCAGTCTTATTTATAAGCTTATTTATCCAGAAGCTGAAAAGAACCCAGATATCCCTCAACAGAGGAATGGCAATCTCTCCCACCTTGGAGTCCAGAGAGGCCTCTGAGGTCTCAGTTAATCAGCAATAAAGATACTCTTCTCCTTGTAAAAAAAAAAAAAAAGAAAGAAAGAAAAAGAAAATGTGGTACATTTAAACAATGGAGTACTACTCAGCTATTAAAAACAGTGAATTTATGAAATTCTTGGGCAAATGTATCTGGAGGATATCATCCTTAGTGAGGTAACCCAGTCACAAAAGAAGTCACTTGATATGTGCTCACTGATAAGTGTATATTAGCCTAGAAGCTAGGAATACCCAAGATACAACTCACAGACCACATGAAGCTCAAGAAGGAAGACCAAAGTGTGGATACTTTGGGAACAAAATACCCATGGGAGGAGATACAGAGACAAATTGTGGAGCAGAGACTGAAGGAAAGGTCATCCAGAGACTGCCCCACCTGGGGATCCATCCCATATACAAGTCACCAAACCCAAACACTATTGTGGATACCAACAAGTGCTTGCCGACAGGAACTTGATATAGCTGTCTCCTGATATACCAGTGCCTGAAAAATACAGAGGTGGATGCTCTCAGCCTACCATTGAACTGAGCACAAGCTCCCCAATGGAGGAGCTAGAGAAAGGACCCAAGTAGCTGAAGGGGTTTTCAGTCCCATAGGAGGAACAACAATATGAACCAACCAGTACCCCTAGATCACCCAGGGACTAAACCACCAACCAAAGAGTACAAATGGAGGACTCCATGGCTCCAGCTGCATATGTAGCAGAGGATGGCCTTGTCTGTCATCAGTGGGAGGAGAAGCCCTTGGTCCTGTGAAAGTTCTATGTCCCTGTGTATGGGAATGCCAGGGCCAGAAAGCAGGAGTGGGTAGGTTGGTGAGCAGGGGGATGGGGAAGAGGATAGAGGGTTTTCGGAGGGGAAATGAGGAAAGGGGATAACATTTGAAATGTAAATAAAGAAAATATCTAACTAATAAAATAAATAAATAAACAAATAAACAAATAAATTTTTAAAAGATAAGGAAAACTCAGGTAGAATGTGATTGAGGAAGAGACCTGACCCTTGTACACACCATGTTCATGTACACTCAAACATACATGTGTACACACATATACCACATACACACATTCAAAATATTTTGGTAAAAGTAAAAGAACACCTAGTAGACTTTCAGTGTAAGTCAAGATGGGAATTTGGCACAGTACATCTTTTATTATTAATTATCAAGGTGAATTTAGCATTCATGCTCATGTCTTTCTGGCTGTGGTGAAGTTACTTTGAGTTAGAAGAATCTTAGAATGATAGAACTTAATTAAGTAAGGAGGAAATACTTTCATTTCCACTGGTGTGCTGCTGTTAATTGTGTTTCTTGAGCCTAGTTTTTGTTCTAGTCGGTTATAAAAGTGCAGTAATTGTTTGCTGAATTAGTGATTGTCAGTAAGAATCATGACAGCAAGGAGAACAGTACAGGTTAGAAAGGAATGCACATCTTCATTGTAGCAATCACACTGAATTCTGACATACAAACAGTAATGGAGCGTTAAGTGTCTCCAGAGGTTAAATTCAGGACATAAGAACATGTCATTACAATGGACCTCATACAACCTCTGTCCAGCCTGAGGCTGCTCCAGCTGCCTGGAGCCTTCAGTGAATTTTAAAATATATTGTTGTTTTTAATTAAGCAGCTAGGTTAGTTCCCAGGTTAATAATATTAATGACATTCTGAGTCTTGATTTTTCCCCCATTTTTAATCAGAAGTGGCGGCATCTCTTTTTAATAGTTTTAATCACTTCCAAATTTAAGAATGTTTATGAAATCAAACAGGCTGCATTTTAGATGGAGTTTCCGGGATCTGTTTCAGTGGTTTTTCTGTTTAAGAAACACACTAGTTTTCAATAGAATAATAAATGCATACAAGATTTACATACCCTTGTAGAATTTCTATTCATCTACCCTGGAAAAAAATGAGACAGCTTGAATGTCTTATTCTATTAACCTTTTCTAAGAAGCATCCAGCTCTCAGTGGACTCTAGACTATTGTTAACTCACAAATCCACAGTGTGATTATAAAGCTCCTTGAAGCCAATCAGCAGAATGCATTAAGTGACTAGCAAGATTACCCAGTGTTTTCAGCTTAATGCGACACAATTTAGATTGCAATAATTGGTGCCCAGTGAAGAAAAGTATGTGTCAGATCAATAAACCTACTCTTCTACATTGATAACAGAACCTGGCTGTTAAAAGTCATTGATTACCTTGAGAATAGCTATTAAAAGAAAGAGTCCCATAGGCTGTCTGGAATATTTTACTCTAATAAAAAGTATCTTTGTTAAAGTAACCAGTTGTTTTTAAGTATTGAGTCAATATATGGGAGACTGGATGAGCCATTGCTGGAAGCTCTTTGGCCTTATGAATGTGTTTAGCCATTTATCTAGGGTTTGCAGCAAAAATCAGAATTGGGGAGGAAGTTTTTGACATCTTGGAATGTTGTGCTACAAATTAGAATTCCCACAGTCTTGGCATTGATGTTCACACCCTTTGTTTTCCCTGCTGTTTAAGAGATGTCTCCTTGGCCTGCTCCACCCTGATAGCTCATACTCTATAAGGCAAGCACTGAACATGAAGCTGGCTTTTGACTCTAGGATATATAAACACAGACCTAAGAAGTAACTACCAGCTAGTTCCATAGCCAGTGGACTCCCAGAATTTGGCCAACATTGTGCTTCTAAACTGGTTTCTATGTGACCAGCCAAGCAGAGCATCATGATGATGTTTTGCTTTGGGGTACAAGACTCTATTTGTTTTCTGTGTCCAACAGACTTCAGAATTATTATGAATTCCCTTTTCCTACGTTCACATTTGTCCATTAAACAGCCATCACTTTGCTTGTAGAAGAACTGGTAGACCTTTGCCAGTCATGCTGCTAGTAGTTACAGGGTCTACACTTCAGGGATCCCTGAATTTTCTTCACTTGAGGAGTCCCTGTAGTACTTAAATAGGAAAGTGGATCAGGGCTTCTTATTGGAGAAATTGCTCTCAACTACTTGATTAAGCAATCTTGATTTTTATTGGTGCTACAAATTTGTGCTGGTCAAAATTCCCTTGAGCTATTGGTGAGATTTTTAGAAAGCAGACCCTCAAATGGAGTTTAGTGTGTGTGTGTGTGTGTGTGTGTGTGTGTGTGTGTGTGTGTGGTGGGTGTTTCTCAAGAACAAGAATAAGAAGATAGCAGAATTAGATAGCAATACAGGTTCTCAATGGGCCACCATAGACACTGGAGATCTAGCTCTCTGGACCTTCTGATTGGCTGAGATAGCCAGCCATTATACTCTCCCAAAGCCACCAAATATGGGCTACCCATGGGTGGAGTGGAGCTTTAAATAAGGCATATCTCTACAGCATGGGTGATCCCTGAAGGGGCAGAGAACATCCCAGGTAGCTGGGTCAGTGAAACCTTCATTAAAACAAAAAATCTAGAAAGCAGACCCCCACAGCCACATAGCTCCTCAGTGACCGCATATTTTTGTTACCTACAAGCATCTTGAGTATGACTCTGAGCTCTGTTAATAAAGCTGCTATGATACCATGAAATCCTACTCCATGCATACCAGACATCCTTGCTGCTTCAGACCCCTAGTGTTCTCCCAGTGCAGACTGTGTTGAGGTGCCTCAGCAGGTAGAACTGAGGTGGACATGCACCCATTTCCCTGTATACTCTGAACCTCTTAATCATGGACTAGGACCGATTCTTCAAAGAATTTCAGGAAAGATATGCTTTGAAACCTGCTCTCTTTGTTGACTTTGACAGAGGCTTGTGTAAAACATTTACAAGATGGAGATATACTGTCTCCATGTGAAGAACTTAAATCCAGCTGATTGTCTCCTGCTCAACATGCTTAGGGTTACTTGTCTATGTGTTCTTCTTTGGTCTTTTCATGTCCTTCCATTTCCATTTCTAATGCATATGATCACTCTATTCTTTACTCGCCCCTGCACCAAATCTGTAATGATCATAGGGTAGGTGCTTTCACAAGAACAAAATTTCCTCTAGTCAATGGCTCCAAAAACTAGCTCTACTTTTGCTAAAGTCTTGTAAAGACCTCCCCCCACCTACTTCAGGTTAAATGTATTTCCTTCTGCCTGACACTTAAGAATAAATGTAGGTAATGCATGTGGCCTTGAGTTGGGTCCTTCATATTGCCACAAGAATGATAGAAGACTAATGACATAAACTCATGGCCTTCTTCCTTATTTTCTTCCTCATGAAGGAAGAAATATTAGAGAGAATTAAGAAATTAGGGATCAGAAGCTATTCTTATTTCTTTTCTTTTCAGAGAAAGAAATAATCTCTAAATTGTAAGGAGGATTGCTCTTAAGGAAATAATAGTAGTTTTATTTATGTAGCCCCTGACATTCATAAACAAGAATGTGTTCGATCTTTGCATCAAGAACTTAAAATAGATGAGAATACATATTAATAATATCAATACTTGTGAAGGGGCAATAATGAGGCATTACAGGAATTGCACCATACTGGCCCATAGAGAAGCTTTAGAGCAGAGTTTTTGTTTTTATTTTCATCATTTCTGGAAATCAATGTTTCTCTGAAATAAAAAAAAAATATGCAAGTTGCAAGTTCTAAAGCCACCTAGAAGTTGGAAAGTGACTACTAGATTTTTAGTAGTTTCTTTATTTTGTCCTAACAAATTGCCCACCATATAAAAGGTATTTAGTAATTAGTTGCTGAATTAAAAGGGAAGATAGAGTTGAGTATTCTAATAACATCTGTTACAGAGAATCCTGTCTATGGCAACAATAAGAGTTATACTAAACAGAGAATATAGAAATCTTAAGGCAAGAGTAAATGGGGAGCTGGAAGAGCAAGAGCCTAGAACGTACTTGTAGACCAGACAAACACAGAAGCAAAGAATTGCTAGATAGTGCTAATTCGTGAAGTGCAACTGGACTCTATTTGTATTGATTCAATTATTTTTAGCAGTCTAAATTTTGTTGGCCTAAGTATAAGGAACTTGTGGCTATAGGTAAAATAGGTATCCCAAAGCATTTAACTCCCCCACAGCATTTGGAGGTTAAGTCACATATAGACATAATTGAGTAGGAAAATGGTCACCAAGATGAATATAAACATACAATTCCATATGTTATAAACCACTAATTGTTATATTTTAGTCTTTAAGTCATGTGATACTTGTTTTGATATAGAAGATAAGGGGTATGTAATTTAATTTCTTTAACACTGGATGGTTATTTATACCAGCATCGTTTCTTGAATTATTGAATGGATTTTCTATCTTTGTTGGCCTAATACCACCTTTGACAAGAATTCTTTTAAGGGCCAGACTTGACACTGAGTTGCCAAATCAAGTCAAAAAGTCACATTCTGCTGGATAGATCAGTCCACAAGGCCATCCCAGATTCAAAGTATAGGATAATATATATATATATATATATATATATATATATATATATATATATATATATATATATATTCTTCCTTGATGGGAAGAAATTCAAAGGTCTAGTAGACAGTGTGTGCCTGAAGAAAGGGGTGGTAGTTGTATCCCTGCATATTTTGAAATCCATCATAGTTGCATCTATACTTTTAAATTAGATATTTTTTAGTCCTTTGAGAATTTCTATAATGTATTTGGATCATATTCATATCTGTCCCTTCACTTCTCCCAGATCCACCTCTATGCCCCTAACTACCCAACTTTGCATCCTCATTTTTGCTCCTTAAGGTCATCGAGTCCAGTTTCTGTTGCCTATAGGCTCTTAGATATAGGGTCTTCTCTTGGAGCATGGTCAACTCACCAGAGGTCACCCACATTCATTACTGAAACTCGGTCTTCTTCACCTAGCATCTATCAGTTACCAGTTGCTTCTCCACTAGGTTGATGCTTCATGTCCATCTCCCCTATCAATACTGGAAGTTGTCTTTCTGGCTAGTGTTCACATAGGTCTCTCTTGTGTGTGCCCTCACAACTTCTGTGAGTTTATAGGTAACTGCCCTGCTGTGTCCAGAAAACACCGTTTCCTTAAAGTCATCCACAGACTCTGGCTCTAACACAATCATCCTACCCACTTTTCCTCAATGATCCCGGAGCATTGGGAGAAGAGGGGAAGAAATGGATGTCCCAGTTTGGACTGAGCATCCTACAATCTACTGCTCTCTTCCCCTTGGCCAATTGTGAGTCTCTGTTAATCATAGGAAGTTCTAAAGGTAGATACATAGACTCTTGCTATTTTTATACATTTTTATAAAAATTCAAAATTTACTGTTTTAATAATGCTTAAAATCCAGGTGTAAGGTCATCTTCCACACTATAAATGTTTCCTGAATCCCAAAACACCAATAGTGTAACCTTTACTCACCTAAGAACCTCCTACCCATATCACTTTAACAGTATATGGATAAAATTTGAAACAGGTAGAGATTTGGGTTAGTTTCCATTTAAACAATAACATTCTGATTGGTGCCTATTGATCTAATTGCTTACCTGGAGGAATCGTTTCTTCTTCTTCTAACCTATCCCACCACAGCCTTCTACTGAGTTCAGTTACACCCTGGCTGAGGAGAGCATCTGTCCGTGCCATGACAATGTTAGCAGAAATGACTGCATGGGCTCCTTGCAATGGTGTGTGCATGTATCTTTGGATATGCCCAGTGCTATAAAAGGAATGAAACAAAATGTATAATAGACATGAGAGGTATTACCACAACCTCTCCATTTCCGTTATCCACAGAGGGATTTATCCATGCTGAATTTTAAACCTGAACACTAATCATTCATATATATATATAATTTTCCCTGCTGGATATGAGGTTGCATGAAAGGGGAAGAAAAACAAATTCTTAAGGACCCGAGAAGCCTGGTGCAGAGTAATTACAGCAACGCATTACACATTTCAACACATTTACATTGAGCAAGTTGGGATTTTGGATTATCTCATGTTTCTGTGGATAATTGAGAGTTTTTCTATTCCTGCTATGAGTGCTTTCTCATCTTTACAGAGCTAAGATATTTATGTATGCATTCATCCTAAAATGAGAGCCACCACAACCAGGAAATACCAAAAATCTCTTCTCTGCTGCTACCTTTTCAGGCTTCTAGGTCCCCTTATTCAGCTACATGTGACAATCTGTCCCAGAAAATTGGAAAACTGTTCACTTTAATTGGTTCGAAAATGGAGGATTCAATGCCTATGCTGAGTTTAGGGATAAAGCTAACATTTTACAAAGCCCAGCCCAGCAGCAGCCATCCTCTGGGATTTGAGAGGTAGAACAGCAGCAGGTCGCTCTGGAATTTAGGGCTTTATTACAAAGAAGTGCTAACTCTTCTGGTTCTGCTTATAAATGGAATAAAGGGGGAATGTGGATCACCCATGAGCACTTTAACCTTGTATGTGCTCAATATTCTTATGAAATGCAATATCTTATGATCCTTTAGATAACAAATGACCTTATTCCCTTTTATGGGGTCATTAAGGCCTCTCACAGCCCAGGTATAAATCCCGGCCACTACTGTGCATCTTAATTTACTATTCATATGTGAGTCTCTCTTTGGTTCCCAATTACTATACAACAGGAACTGTCTCATCAAATTATCCCCATTGGAACATGTGTGTTAAAGACACTGCAGTTTACATCTTAGGGCACTAATTAAAGTCACAATACTTGATAAACCTCGAACAACTAGTAATTGGAAACTAACAATTAGTAGCGACACCCTTAGTTGAGATCAGCTTTGCCGTTGGCTATATGACTAGGCAGAGGGAAATTAGTGTGCCAGAGATGGCCCAGATGCCAAATACATGCTTTAGCCACTCCTGGGTTTCAGCCAAAGCAATGAAAAGAACTTGGTATTCAAATATTTTTTACTAAAAGTCTTTATAGAGACATCTGGGCCACAGAATAGATCAGTCTGATAGTCCTCTGGCTTTTCAGCCTTTACCATGCTCATTTCTGTTTCATCATCCTGCTTCTGAGCATCTCTGGAAATGGTGCTTTAAGACCACCTCTTTGAGCTACTTTTCCTCCCAAAAGCCAACACCAGCTTGCTTGCTTGCCAGTTCTGCTATATTCTATATATATCATGCCTCTCTGTGTCCCTTATTGTCTACATCTTCAGAATGCTTGAGGCTTAGATATGGTAGGGAGCCAGCATGCTTATGGGAGAATGCAAGAGAATGAAGCAGAAGCTAGCAGGACCATAGTGGCTGGGCTATATCTCTGAATCAACTCTGCATCATTCGGAGAACATACAATTTGCCTGGCACCTGAAAGAGTGTATTCAAGTTCTTTGTTCTAAAGACTTGCTTAAGAGTGTTAGAGAGAAAGAGAGAGAGAGAAGAAAGAAAGAAAGAAAGAAAGAAAGAAAGAAAGAAAGAAAGAAAGAAAGGAAGGAAGGAAGGAAGGAAAGAAAAGAAAAGAAAAGAAAAGAAAAGAAAAGAAAAGAAAAGAAAAGAAAAGAAAAGAAAAGAAAGGAACGGAACTAGAAATGTGTTAACAGTAGCACTTTACAATGGGTACCAGGAGAAGGAACCTCCCTAGATTGACCTTCTGTTTCGTTGGTCAGCATCCCACCCCACTCCCTTATTCCCATTCCATTGAATAGCTAATGGAATGGGATATTGCTCAAAGGAGCTTCAGCAGACTTGATGGAGCATGCCAAATGCCTGCTCTCTAATCCGCTTACCTCATGATTTTCCAGGAGTTCTTGGCAGGGGAAGAAGTGTGATGTTTAAGCAGTCTTTCCTGAAAGTGTGGCTTCAGTTTCTGTGGCACACACAGCTTTGGGTGGTTTTATAATCTTAATCCTTTTCTTTTTTTCACCCTTCACAAGAGGGTCCAGATGGTCATTCCAAAGTATTCCAGGAAAATGATCCTACAAATGAACAATGGGTGGGTTTAAACTGTCTCTCTGAACTGTTCTATTAAAGAGGACATGTTCATCTTAGATAGTTTTAGAATTTTGTCACAAAATAAATAGACATTCTCAACACTTTCAATGTTCTACAAACTTAACCAAATTTGTTTTTATACCAGCATCAAAGTTTGATTCATTCTATGACAGTGACTGGGATCTCCTCCAAGCCAGTGTTGATGTACCTGGTTATATACCAAATATATTTCTCACTCTATACTACTATGTACCAAACTCAGAGGAGAACTAAGTTAGTTACCCAAAGGCCATTTCAAACCAGACAAGGTAGGCTCTTTGTGGAGCACCGCAGTCTTCCCTGCTCAAAAATGAACAATTTCAAAAGCCATTATCACCGTATATTCAAAAGATAATGGTCAACTGGTTTGGGGGCCGTTACTCAAATTGTAAATCTAATTAGTGTTCACTTGAACCAGTTCAAATGGTTCCAAATTAATAGTCAGAACTATACTGTAGTTTGCTGTCAATCAGTTTAACACTGTAAGTGGGGAAGCTAGTGGCTATCAGGGCCACTTCAATTAGAACAAGCCCCAAAGAAACCTCAAGTACACAGAAGCTTAATCCACAGCTCTCGGCCTTCCTCTAGCTGCTGCCTTGCTGCCTTCCTTGGGGCACCTCTGTGTCCATAAATGAAGGAAGCTTTCAGCTTACAAAAAAAAAAAAAAAAAAAAAAAAAAGTCCTTCCTGAAGAATGTCCATGGCGACCCAGAAACTATTGGGAGGGAAATACTCATTATGCTGGAGAATAGTAGGTTAAGGTGGACAGTGTAGAGATCTCACAAACAAAGGTGTTTCAGAAGATATAAACGAAACCCATTCCTTGGTAGAAAAGACAGCAGCAAAGAGGACTGTGAGCCAAAACGAATTGAGTCTTCACGCCCCAGGCTGAGAGGATGCAGAGTTCATTTCTAACATGTTAGCTCTAAATAGATAATCATTTAGTCTCTTAGATGTCGTTTGTAGAAACAAGAAATTCGCTGTTTCTAGGCGTGGCACACTGTTGTGCTGACCAGCTGAGGTAGTTCATAGTAAGCTAAACTTGGCTTCTCAATACCAGCTGCCCATTGGTTTGGGCTTTCCTCTTTATGGGCACTCAGGAAAAAAAAA
>CACVCL010034706.1:0-23308 GCA_902729485.2 Mus minutoides
TCTAGTTTTCTAGATATGTATGGCAAGACACAAGCTGGTTTAGAGGCGAAAACATGTACACCAAAATAATATTATATGGATTGAACAGATTGTATCTATGTCTTTAGAAACACATATGTGTATATATAACAGCCCTTGGCAAATAAGCACACCATGAATTTTAAAAAGAGCAAGGAAGAATAAATGGGAGGTCTTGGAGGGAGGAACGGGGAAAGGATGTAATTATAACCTCAAAAAATGAAAAGAATAAAGAAAAAAACTGGCAGAAGTAGAGTAGGAACCATGGAAGCCCATGATCTTAACAACCTTGTCAGGCACACTGCTGTGCTGTCATCCTGTCAGTAGAGGGGTGTCTCTATGGGGCAGATCATTAAACTGCAATTTTCTATATTCAGGCTTTCTCTATATATCAGACATGTGTTGTTGAAAATGTCAAAGACAGCACAGGATTATTTTGCCTGCTTTGGTTTGTTCCCACCACCATTCTTGTGTTGGTTTCCTCACCTCAATGGTAGTGGTCCAGCCGTGAGGCGTCTGGGATGCGATGGTCCCAAGTGCAGAGCACTTGTGGATGACATCAGGAGTTTTATGAAAGAGACCTCAGGCATATGCCCCACAGACTCTATGACTTTGCACCCCATTTCCAGAGTGCTTTGGACTAAGTGAATTTCATTAAATTCATTTCAGAATCAGTATATTTAATTACAGTATTTTTACTATGTCCCTTCTCATGCACTTTCTAAGGAGAGCATTCTGAGCAGTCTAACATGGCCACATTCCGTTTTCTCTATTATCCCATAAATCATATCCTACGGCTCTCCTATTTTATTTCCTTCTGTCACTTCATATAGCATCCTGTCTTTTAAAGCACTGTATAAAATTAAATATAAGAATATTTTCTATGTTATGTTTTCCAGTGAATTATTACTGAGGCTTAGGAATATGATACATCACTTTTTATATAACATTTTTTTAATCCTTAAGTCTTTGGACTTTTAAAATTCTGAAAGATGAATATAGTGATTCTTGAGTTTTCTGAGTTGACAGCTTTAACGTCTACAAAAGCTGTCAGTGTTTCTAATATTTATAGCAAAAATTATTGACTGGAGTTCATTCACGTTACACTGAAAATTCCAACAGGAAGCAGTTGCGGGCACACTTGTCTTTCTGGTTGTCAGTTACAGGAATGATTTCTCAAATTCACCACCGAGCCACTTTATAAAGTGACAACTTTATCCATAGACAGCATTACTACTTGGAGACCCTGCTGCTGTTGTTCAGGCAAGCTCTCAGACTGGTTGGTTCCAGATGTCCCTCTTCTGTCTCCCGAGCCTCAGGACTATGCTGTGATTGCCTGTGAGGCAGCGTCCTGAAGGGGTAAGGCCAAGGAATGGGTCCGTCTGTCTTGCTATCAACCCTAGCTCTGTCACTCGCACTGTGTTACACCAGGAAAATAATCTCTGCCTCAGTTTCCTCATTTTTAATAAGGGATGACAGCACTTACATAATGGGCTTTTGGTAGAATTATTGAGTCAATACATACAAAATGCTAAAAACAAAAAACAAAAACCAACCAACCAACTAAAAAGCCAAACAGGTATGCTAAATGCATGCTATATATTCTTTTTATTATAAAGAAACTGATACACAAACATTAAATTTCTTCTGAAATATCTCATTTTAATTGACATTGTAATATTATAAACATAATCACATTATAGTCTTTAAATTATTTTTTTATTCATTAATTTACTTACTCATTTTACAATCCCTATCCCAGGCTTCCTCCCTCCTCTCCTTCCAGTCCCACCTTCATATCCTCCCTTTATCAGAAAAGGGGAGGCCCCATGGGAACCATTTCTCCCTGGCACATAAGGTCACAGGAGGACTAGGCACATTCTCTCTCACTGATGCCAGCTAGACAAAGCAGTCCAGGTAGGGGAAAGGGATCCAAAGGTAGGCAACAAAGTCAGAGTCAGCCCCTGCTTCAATTGTTAGGGGGCCCACACGAAGACCAAGCTACAAATCTGCTACTATGTGTAGGGGGCCTAGTTCCAGCCCGTGCATGCTCTTTGGTTAGTGTTTCAGTGCCTGTGAGCTCCCCTGGGCACAGGTTAGTTGACTTTATAGGTCTTCTTGTGGTGTCTTTGACCCTCCAGTTTCCTTAATTCTTCCTCCCCCTCTTTCTAAGACTCTCCAAGACTCTGCCTAATGTTTGACTGTGGGTATCTGCATCTGTTTCCATCAGTTACTGGATGAAGCTTATCAGAAGACAGTAATGCTAGGTTCCTGTCTGCAAGCATAGCAGAGGCTCATTAATTGTGTCATGGGTTGGATCTCTTCTGTGGGATGGGTCTCAAGTTGGGCCAGTCGTTGGTTGGCCATTCCCTCAATCTCTGCTCTAGTTTTATCCCTAAACATCTTGTAGGCGGTGCAAACTTTGAGTCTAAAGTTTTGTGAGTGGGTTGATGTCCCCCTTCCTCTACTACAAGTCCTGCCTGGGTACAGGAGGTGGCCACTTCAGACTCCTTATCACTCTGCTGTTAGGAGTCTCAGCTAGGGTCACCACCATAAACTCCTGAGAGCCTCTCCCACCCCAGGTCTCAGGCTCATGCCAGAGATGATCCCTACTGATTTCTATTCTCTCTCCCAACCATTTATCACCCCCCACCATGATCTTGCCACATCTGAGCCTTTAAAGTCTTGAAGTAAGTCATGTACGATTATGAGTTTTAAAAACATTTAGTAATTTTCTGTTCTGTTATTGTATGAAAGTTCTTAGACAACCAAGCAAGAAGAGTAAACAAAAGGACTGTAAATTAGCAAAAAAGAGGTACAATTATATGCAAGGTAACAATATTATATACAGAAATGATAAGGCACACACACACACAACCTTGTAGAGTCAGTAAGTCAACATCAAATTCTGCAATGTTGAAGACTTCAGGAATCAATATATGAAATCAATTGTGTTTCTACATACCAACATTAAAGAATCAAAAGGGAAGTTAGAAAATAACTCGCCTTCTCTTCACGTATTTGCACAGATGCCTTTTTGAGCTTCAATCTTCTACTCTCATATTATTTTCTGTTTTGTTCCGGAACACAGATAATCTGACTTTCTTTAAAAGTATATCTACTTTACGAAGCATTTGAACAACATTAAAGAATCAAAAGGGAAGTTAGAAAATAACTCAATTGATAGTACATCAAAAATAGCAAAGAAAAACACATTTTATGATTACATTTATATGAAATTTTCAGGATGAGAAAAATCAAATAGGCCGTAGGTAGATTAGGGATTTTGAGAGCTTGGGAATCCAGCTGGTAAGTAAGGGTTGCATTACTGGGCTGATGAAAGTGCTCTCGAGATTGTGTGGGTTGAACAGCTTTGCAAAATCAGCTAAAAAACACTTTACATTCTAAAATGATGAGTTTTGTGGTGTGTGAGTAGCATTCCCCTTCAAATGATAAAACAATCATTGATGAATTTAACTTTGTCGCCTTCTCTTCACGTATTTGCACAGATGCCTATCTTGAGCTTCAATCTTCTACTCTCATATTATTTTCTGTTTTGTTCCAGAACACAGATAATCTGACTTTCTTTAAAAGTATATCTACTTTACGAAGCATTTGATGGTATAGGTATGATTTTGCCACTTATATAATTTGAAGGGAAAATTACATGCTTATGAAACAGATTTTCCCATAAAGCATTATATATTAACCCCATATTTGATGTTAGAACATAGAGTATCCTCATGGTTTTCAAGATCTATATTCTGCACTTGATCTTAGCCAAAAGGCCTAGAAGCGATCAAGATCTATATTCTGATTTTATGATCATCAAGGCGAAGGAGCACATTTCACATAAGTACATGGTACAAAGGTGCAGAAATATATTTAGGGCCATTTGAGAAATTGTTGGAAATTCTGTCTTAAACCTAATCCAACATTATTTTAATTATTATTATTATTTTCAACAAACCTCAAGTCAGAAACTGGAAGAACAAAAATCAAACTTTTAAATATAATAAAATAAAAAGACACCAACTTGATACTTAAGGAAGAATAGTGGTAGGAAAATATTTAAAGTCTTTTTTTCTTAGTTATATCAATCATGACGTTTCTAATTATACAACTACATTTCTATAAAATAGATGTTGTTGTATATTCAGTAAAAGCATTGCAATTCATCATCTCTTGTCTTGAATCTATATGTTTGGTGAAAGATTCCATTCATCTGAGCCACAGACCATGATGAAATCAAGCTGGCATGCACCTACTTAGCTTTGAAAGCACTGAAAGATGCTGGGTAAGTGACTGGAGAAGAAGAGTAACCATCAATTATATGGTGAATGCTGTGAGCTCCAATAATGACTGGCCGGGTACAACATGCCCACTGGCACAATAGTGGCAAGAACAGCATAGGGACAACCAAGCACTTTTAGATTGAACTCAAGTCCCACTCCACAAGGTGAAACCTACACTTGGCACCATTACTGGGCTAAGAACCTATGGTTAGACAGGTCATAGGTGCTAGGTGCTAACCTCTTGTTATACTGCTAAATGAACACAGTATTAAACTGGCTTCTAATGATTTATTGTTAAACCTATAGAGCAATTCATACTTTAACCCTCATCTGTAAAGCTTCTGTTTGCAATAGATGGTGATTAACACAGAGACTCATAACTGTCTAAGGTATAGAGAATAGGAGGCGGCGAAAATGCTCAGTCTTCAAGAGAAAATGTTTTCTGCATTATTCCTCCAAGGCTCCGTGACCATTTTGGAAGAAGAGGTGGAAAAGTGTAAGAGCAAGAGACAGCAGATGACTTCAAGGATGCGGTGTCTTCTGGACAAGGCAGGGCAGCTGCATGAGTGAACTTCAAGTGGTTGAGGCTGTTTATACAAGGTCTGTGTACGTCCAAGCTGGATCGAACCTCAGCATGCACACAGAAACCGAACACACAATCTCATTCTTAACTGTGGGGTTATGGACACTTGTTAGCTGCTGGGAAATGGAGCAACAATGTTCTCTGAGAGTGTATGCCCTGATCAGATGACTATGGTCCAATGGAAGACCACATCTCCAAGAATACTTAAGCAGCACACGTCCGTCCTGAGGGATTTTTGTTGTTGTTGTTGTTGTTGTTGTTGAAGCACATGACGTGGGGTGTTTCAGTAAGACAAGGAGATCTCAGAAGTGTCGAGGAAGAAGACATCAAAACACATTGTAGGGAATGCTTGAAGAGAGTCGGGGTGTGGAAAATTCATCAACACTAAAACGTTCCCCCACCCAAACTATTCCAAAATCAAAGTCATAATAGATCTGAGATCTGCATGGCAGCAGAACTCAGGTTGCTTTGTGTGAGCCTCTTGTAGCCTTGATTCTGAACACACGCCGTGCATACTTTGCACTGTGTATTCTATTAGGCTGTTCCGTGCCAATAGCCTACCTAGCCTGGCTTTCATTATTATGTACAACATAAAAACATAAAAAAGAACTTGTTTGTTCCAATTCCATTTTTGCGTGAATCCCTATCCCTCTCCCCACTTAAGGCTACAACTCCAGAAAATTCTCCCTTTTTATAATATCCTTTTATTTATTTACTCCCGTGAATGTTCAAGCATGGCACGGTCTCTTTGTTGATAAAGTCACCTCCTGTAACCGCTAATACTTCTTCAGCTACTGCTGAATTTCTTTGCTCCTCATAGCAAAACTTACTGCACAAATTACTACTGACCAGTGGCTCCCCGTCTTCCTTCTACTCTCTTTGGGTTACACTTCAATTAAGGCCTTTCCTTATCTGCTTGTTAAAGCCACCAGTTAGCCTGGACGCGATTAAGTTCTAATGATCAGTTCTCCATGGTCATCTGACTTGAACTATGAGAAGTATTGGGCACAGCTGACAGTCCTTTTCTTGAAATACTTGCTTCAGTTTCTTTTCCATGGGACTCGACCATCTTGGCTCTTCTTCCTTACTCCATCATGGCTACACTCCCCTTTGGACCCCGTTTTCTATTGTATTAATTTTTCTATTATGGTGTTAAGATATGGATACACATTGATCAGTTTAGCACAGCTCACATATATGATCTCATGATCTCTGTGCGTGCACAATCTGGGCATGGATTCACTGGGCTTTTGACTTAAGGTCACATGTGGACACAAGCAAAGAATGTACTGGGCTGCTCTCTCATCTGGAGGCTCAGATGGAGATCATTCTACTTCCAAACTCCTGTGGGTGTGTGACTAAGAATCTTGTTTTAATTGTCACTCTTGGATTCCAGTTCCTTGCCACGAAGACTTCAAACCTGATTGCCTACTATATCAAGACCATGAGGAAAACCTCTGATTGAAAGACATGCTAGTGGTTTCCCTTTCCCCAGTGGCTTTTCAGGAGTCTTTGCCAGAATAGCGCTCCTTTTGACTTACTACAGTGAATATATATATTTAAACCTCAACCACATACCAAGATTATTACATGGTCTATTGAGTAAGAGGTAAGTGACAAGTCCCGCCCACAGTCAAGGGGTGGGCTATTACAGACTATGAAGAGGAAGACTCAGAATCCATTTGTACTTCTGTCTGCCACACACCTACTGTTCTTGGTTTTTAATCTCTGAATTCTAATAGAATCCCATTCTATTCTTGGGCCTTTTCTTCATTGCCTACTGTGTTGGAAGCGTCCAGTTAGCCTGTCTTTGCTTGGCCTTCATCTCTTCTTTGTTTTTGTATTAACAAGGTTTGAGAACAACAGGTTCCTTTGCCTCTGGATTCTTTCTGGAGGTTGGAAAAGTTTAGGCTCGGCTATTTATTACTCTGGCTTCCTGGCCAATGGGCTGCCTTCAATGACTAAGGGCTGTAGATCCAAATGGCCGGAATCTCAATTAGTGATCTCTCTGTTGTTAGTAACTCCTTCTTCCCCTGAACCCTTTGAACTGTCCACTTTGGGGGCAGTGCTTTACTTAATTATCACTCTAAATTTTGCCACACTCTTTAAATAGGCACTTTATACATTCTCAAATCACATGCCTGGAGCAGCTACTTAACTGACTCATGAGTCTGCACACACTCCTCTTTCTGACGTCATCTAAGCCTGGTGGATTTAAACTGCGTTTTTCTACCATCTTACCTTTTTCTCTACAACCTTGTCCCTCTCCTTGAATTCCTACTAGATGTTTTCACTTGATTATCTTCTATATACTTCATATTTATTAAGTCTCAAAACTTCAACTCAAATTCTTACCTTCTCTACTGTCTTGTTTTGTGTGTCAACTTGACACAAGCTGGAGTTATCACAGAGAAAGGAGCCTCCCTTGAGGAAATGCCTCCATGAGATCCTGCTGTAAGGCATTTTTTTCAATTAGTGATCAATGGTGGGAGGGCCCCTTGTGGGTGGTGCCCTCCCACCCTGGCATCCTTTTCATATAGTCCTGGGTTCTATAAGAAAAGCAAGCTAAACAAGCCAGCAAGCAGCACCCTCCATGGGCTCTGCATCAGCTCCTGCCTCCAAGTCCCTGCCCTGTGTAAGTTCCTGTCCTGACTTCTTTGGTGATGAACAGCAATGTGGAAGTATAAGCTGAATAAACCCCTTTATCCCCAACTTGCTTCTTGGTCAAGATGTTTTCTGCAGGAATAGAAACCTTGACTGAGACACCTTCCAAACCTAGCCTGTCTATATACATTCCAGTCTTTGTTAGTATCAGTGTCATTCTAGCAGCTAGGAGGGCCAGATGACGTCATATTTTAAAACTCCCATCTTCTCACATGGTCAGATCCAACAGCAATCTTGTTATCTTAACTTCATATTCAGGCTGTGGTCACTTTTCCTCCCGTCTACTGTTTCTTCCTTACTCTACCCTTTACCTTCTTTGTTCTGAGTCATTTAATTTCTCCAGGAGGCTTTTAATTTTTCTCCTTGCTGCTACCCTTCTGCTCCTTCTGCTCCTCCTCCTTATTCTTCCTTCCTTCTTCTTTTCCTCCTCTTCCTCTTCCTTCTCCTTCTCGCTCTCCTCCTCTTCCTTCTTCTCCCTGTCTTCCTCCCCCTCCTGACTTTTTGCCGGGAGCATCTCAATCTCTAACCCTCATAACATTCCTCTTGTCCTCAATGTTACCCCTAGTGTCCTCCCACCACACCGAGAGCAAAAGGCAAAGATTGTGAAGATGGTGAAACTACAGAGGTAGAAAGCAGAGTGATCATTATCAAAGGCTGGGAAGCTGAGGAATGAGTGGTCAGTTGAGTTGATGACCAAGGAATACAGAGTTAAATAGGAGAAATAAATGTAAAAATTATGTTATAGGGGGCTGGATATTTAAGATCATTGGCTGCTCTTGGAGAAGACCCAGGTTTCGTTCCTAACACAGACATGGCAGCCATGTCTGTGTTAGGAACCATACAAAGCTTTAGTTCCAGGAGAACTGATGCCTTTTTATGATTCCTACAGGTACACCATGAACATGATGTACATACATAGATGCAGGCAAAACCACTTATACACATGAAATTTAAAAAAATACATCTTTAGAAAAAAAGAATTGTTTTGGTTATAATTAACAATAGAGTGTATTCTTTAAAATGTCAGGAGAGCTCACATCAAGTGTGTTTATAGAAATTGATGACTATTGGAGACAATGTCTTTGTTAATTTTCTGTGTATGACAGTCCCATAATGTATACATGAGCCCAAATATTATATTGCTTATGACAATAATGTTATCTGTCAATCAAGGGCATGAATGACTCCTGAAGTTGGTCCATCTGTGGAGCTCTGTTTTTTACTCTGGCCTCTCTTTGGCTCACTTCTCTTCCATCACACGAATCTCTGGCCATTCTTTGAACCTACCATATACTGTCACTTTCAGACCTTTGAACTTCCTGTGCCATTTGCCTGTCTAAGTGGCTTCCTTATATGTCCCATTCTCACGGGGTCTTCTGATTCATCGCTCAAGTCAGTGCCCTTCTTTACATTACTGCTTTATTTTCTTCTTACATTGGTTTATTTTTGTCCCCTATGTTTATTCTCTGACATATTGTTCATTTATTTTTCTACTTGTGACTTGGTTCCCATTATGGCTCCTTCCTAGTCAACTAAATACAACCTCAGTAGGATATGAACAATTTGGTTGTCCATTTTTCTCCCAGTACCTTGACTGCTAACTGCCTTATAAGAGATATATAAAATACACTAGGGGGACACTAGGGATAACATTGAGGACAGTTGTTGAATAAATAATTAGACAAATAAAAGTCATTGTATCATTAAGGCATTATCATTTTCAAAATTGGCTCCAGGGGACAACTTTGTACACTTTGGGAGTGGGAACCCCAGTTGAGGAATCGCCTCACAAGACTGGCCTGTGAACATTTCTGAGGAGGAACTTTCTTGATTGCTAATAGATGTAGGGAGGTTCATCCCACTATAGAAGGTTCTATCCCTGGGCAGATGGGTCTGAGTTACATAAGAAATGTAGATGAACATAAGCCCAGAAGCAAGCCAGTAATCCGCCTTCCTTCATGGTCTCTGCTTCAATCCCTGCCTTTAGGTTCCTGCTTGAGCTCCTGATCTGGCTTCCATTGATGATGAGTGTCTTAGTCAGGGTTTCTATTTCTGCACAAACATCGTGACCAAGAAGCAAGTTGTGGAGGAAAGGGTTTATTCAGCTCATACTTCCACATTGCTGTTCATTATCAAAGGAAGTCAGGACTGAAACTCAAGCAGGTCAGGAAGCTGGAGCTGATGCAGAGGCCATGGAGGGATGTTTCTTACTGGGTTGCTTCCCCTGGCTTGCTCAGCTTGCTCTTTTATAGAACCCAAGACCACCAGCCCAGAGATGGTACCACCCACAAGGGGCCCTCCCCTGCTTGATCACTAATTGAGAAAATGCCCCACAGTTGGATCTCATGGAGGCACTTCCCCAACTAAAGCTCCCTTCTCTGAGATAACTCCAGCCTGTGTCAAGTTGACATACAAAACCAGCCAGTACAATGGGCTATAACTTATGAGTTGAAAAAGCCTTTTCCTCTCCCAAGTTGGTTTTGGTGACTAAGCAGTGCAACAGAAAGTGAAATAGAAACAGCAATGTAAGTTTTGCAAACAATAGCTATTAAGCCTATAGCATGGCTTTGGAGTGCCTGTTCCATATTTGTATATAGAGTCAATATATTAATGGTGCTTCTGGTCTTATGGTAGTATTGTTCTTCTCCTCCTTGCTCGGGTCTGACATTGCCTAATAGACCACATCCCTAGCAGCAAGTGGATTGCTGTTTAAGCTTCCTCTGTGTTTAGAAGTGTCAATCCAGCTGCAACTGCGGGCTGGCTTCCTAGTTCTGGCCACTCGCCTCTTTTTACTGCCTTGGCTCTGTGTTCTGTTTGTGGTTCATAGAGATATTTATCTTGATTTTGTACCCGCTAATGTCACAATACTTTTATCTTTTTTATAGAGTTCTCTTGGAACAGAGAGGGTGTGGCAATTTATGAATTCACTAAGCTCTTTTGGTTAGAAGTCACCATACATTTCCTGAGCAACGTTTGAATGGTTGCCATATCGAAACCCTAGGAGACAGTGCATAAAAATTTCAGGTTTACAGATTATCTTGAAAATTGGTAACATCTGGCAAAGGAGGCCTCCGTTTCTGTATGTGACATCTGCTTGGAGGTGAGTTAGCTCCGAGGGAGGCAGTGGGTCGTGTCCTCTACCACTTGCCAAGTTCTCATACTGCATACTTTCCTGAACCTGACAGGATGACTTCACTTCGCTGCCTTATCTGTGTGACCCCCTGTAGGTATTTTAAATTGTGGTGCCTATTTTGAGTACATCATGAGCTAAAGCATCAGGCAGTTTATTAAAAGGTTAAAAATAAAACTTGTGAGACAAAAAGCTTAGCCCTTGCTTTGAACAGGAGAGATGGAAAAAGAGAGAGAGAGAGAGACAGACAGAGAGAGAAAGAGAGAGACACACAGAGAGAGAGAGAAAGAATGAGAGAAAGGAAGAAGAGGGGAGGAAGAGAAGACAAGAAACAGAATCAGAATGAGAGAGAGGAAAAGATAGAATGAGAGAAGAGAGAAAGAGGAATGAAAGAGGGAGATGGAGGAGAGGATTCAGAGATAGAGACCAAAACAGGGAAGGGTGATAAAAGGGACATGATGAGAGAGAAAGGAGAATGTGTGAGTGTATGTGAGAGAGAAAGGGGTAGAGGGAGACATCAGGGAAAGAGGGAAAGAGAGAGGGGGAGGAAAGAATAGAGGGAGGGAGAGAAGGAGAGAGGGAATCTGAGAGAGAGAGAGAGAGAGAGAGAGAGAGAGAGAGAATATGATGTTCCGTTTAGTTCCGTTTATCATCACTGCTATTATTTTTTTCCTCTTTATGGGTACAAAGCTTCAAACACTACCAAACCTGCACTTTTCCCATTTTAGGTGAGAATATGCCATTAAGAAATGTTTTCCTCATAAAAATGTCATATGAAACTTTATATCGAGGGTACCCCGGAATAGAGTGAGGTGTTTGCACAGAGAGGAGCTGTGCCCTGAGTTTGCATTTTCTTGTCAAGGTAAATCTAACTCTTCAAGACAAAGCTGACTCATTTGATGCTGCTGATGGATTTCTCATCGTAAATGGCACTGTGACAATCTGATGTTTTTAAGACTCGGGGCTCTAGAGGTAAATAGCTCCTTCTGTACATTGGCTATGAATGCTTCACGATACGTATTGACTTTTGTCCCATAACATATCACTTTTGGAGGGATAAGGATAGAATTGACAGTAGCCAGAGCCAGACACCTGTCAGTTTGTATGTTTTGTGTAGCATCAGGAAATCCCTGTTTTTGTTTTTGTTTTCCACCCTGCTGGTATGTTACAATGGCAGAGATGACCATGTCCCTCATTTGTATATTGTCGTGTTAGGAAGAGATTGTTGAATAACCAGGAAGCTCTTAGGTTTGTGACATTCGTCCTCTGGACATCAGACTTGCATGGGGGGCTTACACAGTGCTGTTCAGCATGCTCTGAATTCATACCTGACCTGGAGCCTTCTTCTGCCATGACTTTCTACATGGGTAGCTTTTTACACTTACCTGTGCCAGGGTAACGTAATGTCATTCATTTTATTCTGCCTTGTCATCGTTAAGTGGTGCTTTGTTACATATAAGTACATTCCCGCATACATTACACACAGAAAGCATATGTTTGAAGGTGTGGCTGTACCTATTGTTCTGATTCATGGCAATTTCCTCTGTATAAAATTTAAAATGCTTTCTCCCAAAGGGAACTATGACCACGACCACCACCACCACCACAGAGTTACTCATTTCTAAGACCGACCCACTGCATGGGAGATGTTTCAAGAAAATGAAACATCCTGCAGAATTAAAGTTGAACCATAAAACATCGTGAATCTCTGATAACATGATTTTGACCCAGATTTTGCAATTCTCCTAAACTTGTCATCAAATATTACTTTTAATTTGACACGCATTACAAATATTGCTTTTATTTATTTTTATCTATCTATCTATCTATCTATCTATCTATCTATCTATCTATCTATCTATCTATCGTTCTGTTGACTACAAGTTTCTGGAGTCCATTCAATACAAGTAAAAGGAAAAGGAAAAAAAAACTCCACTTTAGTTACTTATTTAGGAACTAAAAGTTGAATTACGATGTTTTGAGAAAGTTTGGCTTGATGACAGAAACATGTTAGGATTTTGTTTGTTTGTTTGTTTGCTTGTTTTGTCTTTTCAAACCTTCTATATTACCTGATACAGAGGGGAATGATTTTTTTTTTTTTTTTGAGTCATGGAGACTTGTGCTTCTCTTACATGCGGACTTAGCATTTTTCTTCCCTGAAGTTCTGACAATGTTCCTTCCTCTCCCTTACTATTACTGTGTGTTTAAAGTCCTAACCCTCTGATATCTTTTTCTCATCCGTCACTTTACAGATGACCTTAGCTTGCTCTCCTGAGTTTCCAGGATGCACTGGAAGTTTATGATGAGATTCTAATTTCAATAGTTATTTTTGTTAAAGTCCAGCTATTTTATTTTGTGTGTGTGTTCCTATTCTCTATATTGTAGATTACTGCTGTTATTACTGAATTAGAGTCTAGTTGACCAAGAGAACAAGGTATATCCTTTGTTTAGACTTTCTTAGGTATCCAGGACAGGTCACTTCATGTGCTTGAGATATTGGCAAATACGTGATAGACTGTGTACTTAGTGGAATTCACTTATCCCTGCTCATAATTAATCGACCACAGCTCTAGGGATCCAAGAGAGACTTCCTCATCTCCCTCTTCTCTCCTCAAAGTCATCACTGTGTTTGATCTTATTTGAAATTCTAATTTCTAACTCCTATTAAGTTTGATATGTGGCCAGCACTATCAGTATTTCTCAAGAACTTGTTACAACCGCAGACTCTTAGGCCCCTCTCTCATCTCAAATCATATTCTTGATGTTATCAAACAACCCCAATCCTTGAGCAGCACAACTCTAGTATGCTGCCCCAATCTCTCCTTTTCTCTTCTCACCTTGCTCTTCTCCCCTGCTCTCTTCTCTTCTTTCTTCCTCCTGATTTTGGGGCAGGGTCTCATATGTCAAGGCTGATCTTGAACTCACTTTATAGTGGAGAATGACCTTGATTTCCGGTCACCTTGTCACTATCTCCTGGGCGCTGGAATTATAGGCATGTCCCATCTGGTGCTGGGAATGGAACCCTGGATCTCTTGCATGCTATGCAAGCCCTCCGACCAAGTGAGCTCTCATATTTTCCTGTCATGTGCTTATCATCCTCTGGTGGAGACCCCACAGCCAATTGTGCGAGTAACACTCTAAGCGATATTCCCAACTCCTGAGGATGCATGAGTGTGTCTTCTCGCAGGCTATAACTGAAGAAGCCTGGAGCAGTCAGAAGCATTGCTCACTGGAGCAGACAGGTGCCAAGGCACTCGGCTCATCCAGCGCCTTGTCTCAGCCTGCCAGGGTCTCTGTTTCCCTGGCAAGTCTCGTCCTCTCTGCAGCAACTGTTTTTGTGAAAATTCCACATTCTACTCAAATCTCATGTTTTCCTAACTCCTCATTTTAAACAGATGAATTTTCCTCCTACTTCCTGAGGAAAATAGAAGGCATCAGATGGAACACCCTCAGCTTCTTGCTACCAAGCCCACATTCCATCCGCACCTATGCTCTCTTCCCTCTTTGTTTTAGCAAATGGTTCTCAGCAGATCTCATCACCTGCACTTAGAATCCCTTCCCCACACCATAGGCTCTCACTCACTTCTTCCTCCTCAGTGGTCTTCCACTCTGCTCCTTACCAGATATCTTCATGGTTTCATTGTTCCCAGTTACATGTTAGCCTATTTGCTCTTCTCCCATCTCAAAGACAACCTTTTTCTTGAAAATCACATTCCTTTCAAACCCCTTTTTGTGTTTTCCTCCCAAGAGTTCTCATTATACACTTTCTTTCTTTTCCCATCTTCAATTTCAACATCCAACTTAGCTGTTTCTCCTAGCTGGTAACAATGCAGGCCAAGGTCACCAGGGAATCCCGTGATTTAAATACAATGGACACTTTCCATTTTTTTCTGGGTTCCCAGTATCCTTGCCCACTCTCCTGTGTGTGTGTGTGTGTGTGTGTGTGTGTGTGTGTGTGTGTGTCTAATATGTGTTGTGTTCATTCTAGCATCTAAGACACCATGCCATCCAGACTTGCCTTGCATTCCAGCAATTTCTTCTCCTTCACAGTTACTTTTCTCTAACTATGATCAGTCAGCACTTTGCTCTTTCCATACTGTACTTCATTAATTTACTTCTCTATACTGGTTGTGATTGAGATTAATCCATTAGATTTATTATACTCAAATCCATTAGATTTATTATGCTCAAGGGGCTGGTAGAGAATGGCTCAGTCCATAGCGCACTTGCCTTACCAAGATGAGTTTGATTCCCAGAACCCACCTAAAAATGCCAGGTGTGATGGTGCATCCTTGTAATCTTACTTCCAGGGATGTGAAGACATTAGGATCTCTGGAGTTCAACCACCAGTGAGTCTAAGGTAATTTGTGAGCTCAGTGGCTGCTGAGAGATTATGTTTCAAAAGAGGTGGGTGATATTCCTTAGGCTAAACCCTGAAGCTGTGGTCTAGCATACATGTACACATGCATGCACATGAGTGATCTTCTGCATGCACATGTACCAATTCTCATGTGAGAATGCACTCATTCCCACACATGAACATGTACACAAGCATGTGTGTTAAAAAAAACATCAGGAAAGAAGACTAGTAAAGGAGAAAAGAGTTGAATTTAGAAACAGGTCCTGCAAAGCTTTGGTCAAACCATCAGGTATTATGATTATGAGTCAGAATACCTGTTCATCCTTCATTAGACTGAAGTGTCTTTACTTTTTACATTGCTGCCTTGCAGTTTGCCAGAGTGGGATGCAGGAAAGGAATTTCTTGTGAAGAGCTTTAGAGATGAAGTCTCTCCACAAATCTAATTTTTCTTAATTTGGGCATCAAATCTTCTATTAGAAGGATATTTGTGTGCTGTATCTCTCTATAGAATATGTATTCCATTTTATATAGTTTTATTTTTTTTAAATCTATGACTCAGTTTTTTTTCAACTTTTATTAGATAGTTTCTTCATTTACATTTCAAGTATTATCCAGAAAGTTCCCTATACCCTCCCCCCTCCCAGCCCTGCTCCCCTACCCACCTGTTCCCACATCTTGGCCCTGGCGTTCCCCTGTACTGGGGCATATAAAGTATGACTCCGTTTTTATCAGTTATCTGATAAATCCTGAACTTACACCCAGACTTTTGTGTTCTTCACTCTTATACCCAAATGCCTAGTCGAAATCACTATCTGAACATCTCAAAGGATCAGCATGTCTAAACCACATCAATCAACAAAGCTTGCCGGTTTCTCGCTTACATTTCTGTGAAGTCATTCACTTTCCTTTGTCCTATTGCCACCATCCTAGAATGTACTACTACTTTCTCTAGCCTGGGCTCATGCACAGCTATCTGATTTGTGTTTTCCAAGGTCCCCTCTTTCCCTTTCCTACAGTTTATCCTCCTGTGGCCAGCTCAATGCTTTCTTTTTTGCGGGAGGGGGGGTAGGGTGGGGTTTGAGACAGGGTTTTTCTGTGTAGCCCTGGCTGTCCTGAAACTCACTCTGTAGATCAGGCTGGCCTCAAACTCAGAAATCTGCCTGCCTCTGCCTCTTGAGTGCTGGGATTAAAGGCGTGCGCCACCACTCCCGGCTAGTGCAATGCTTTCAAATGCAAATAAGAATACTAAGATTTCTTTTGAGAGTAAAATCCTTTCAGTGACTTACCACGATTGTTTTGGGATAGAGGCTATCATAACTTTGAAGGGATTTTCTGTCTGTGTTCCTGGACCATTCTAATGTGGCTCCTCTTTTGCTCAATTCCTAGAGTCCAGTGACAATGTTCTCTGCCCCTCCCCTGACCCCTGGAAAGTGAGAATCCTTTATGGGTATCATAGGGTCTCACAACGCCATTTCCTTTGATAGACAGCTTGACAGTTTTTTTCATCTCCATTTCTTCTTACCTTAGGCCTCCATTTCTCAGATAACAATTTTAGCCTGACTCTTACAGCATTTTTGCTTTAGTCCTTCCTTCCTTCCTTGCACTTATGTTCGGATGCAAGTGTATACATATCCATGATCATTTAAGCAATGTTTGACTTCATGCATGTGCTCCTCATGAGGATAGAAAACCACTTTGATTTTTAAAGCATTCTCAATGTTTGACAATGTCCCAGAATGTCTCTCAACATATATTTATTAAATTAATGAAGCCTTCTAATCTAGAGCACCTGATAGCTATGTTATCCATCCTTCAATACGGAGTTTAGTGTGCAAAACTATCCTAGGCTGTTTAACAGGCTCTTGATTCAGCCTATCTGTGAAAGAGATTGAGTTGTATCTGAATAAGCTCAACCCATGGCAATCTTGGTTTAGAAGGTAGAGGTGATTCGTTTCTCAGAAGTTTGGCACCGTAGGTCTCAAAAGAATGAGGGTTCATGTCTGCTCTAGAGCTCTGACTATTATGCATATTGATTAAATGACTCTATCAGTCTCTGGTGAATTTATGAAGAATAAGACCTACTCAGATTCTGTTTCTCTGTTTGGGTGCAGTGCCATTCTAGGCAAAGCCTTCCTAACCTACTGTTAACTACCACTGAGTAGAGTTGGAGGGAAGTTACCTTAGGAATGCTCACTGTAGCTGAAGACTGCGGAAACACTGCAACATTTTGCTCATATCAGCCTATGACAGCTGATAGATTCATCTGATTGAAAGACACTCAGTGCACACAGCTTTGCCTGCACACAGGACATTTACCCAACCCAGCCAGGTCTTAAGGCTGTAGCTGGGGAGAGCTATTTAAGGCAGTACAATAAAGCTTTCAAAATGCAAATGCAAAGAAGAACCTTATTCATTTGCAGCTTCAGGGGAAATTGAGAAAGCCAAAGCAATTATGCAAATAGGACAGCTGCCAAAGAAGAAGTTGGCCAACATCTTTAATTTTGCAAAGAGGGATATTATCAATTTTTACATATAAATCTCCATCTGCCTCTGGAGAGATAATGAGTCCTCCAGGGTACAAAGTGAGGAGATATATTTCATGGAGAATCACTAATATATAAACAAATAATGTTGATGCCAAGATACATGTAGTATCTGTTATCAAGCAGATAATTATGCTGCATATCATTAAACAGTGTTAAAGCATTGGCCAAGGCCAATTTTCCTTATGAATGAGTTTTTATTTTTGTATTTTGAAAACACCTTGATGAGAGTAGACAGATGATAATCACATCCTCAGCAGGCTGTCTCTCAAATGCTTTGAAAAATAAAAAGTCAAATCGATAACATGTTTAAGAAGTAAATATTAATAAATATATACTTAAAATGTTTCTTATTCTTAAAGTGAAATCCTAAATCAGATGAGAATTCTTTTACGTTATATCATATTCTCCTCCCACCCCTTGGAAAACTGAAAAGGCAACTGAAATAGGAATTATTATTTTATTTGAAGAAATAATAAATAGCTGGACCTAGTGGCATTGGCCTGTACTATCAGGACTTGGGTAGTGGAGATAGAATGATCAGGAGTTCAAAGTCAACCTTGGTTACCTAATGAATTCAAGGCTGGCCTGGACTATATGACACTCTGTCTCCAAAACCAAAAGCAGAACAGAAAACAAGTTCAAATGTAAATTGATTAAATCCTTCAATATGGAATTACTTTGTTGGGTAGTGGCAACATATTCAGCTTTGGTTATACAGCCTTAAGTACAGTTCCTAAACTCTCAGAATTTATGATGCAATGACCACGGCAGAGTAAATGCACAAAGAACTAAAAGGCCATAGGTGTTGTAAGGCATGTCAATGAGATGCAGCCAGAACAGTTGCATTAAAGTGGAAATCAACTGAATGGGTTGGATATAGTCAAAACGGTCAGGAAGGGCTCATTTGGAAATGGGAAGTTTGCACAGGATGCAAACAACTTTGGCCAAGGAGAGATGCGCTCATATTACAGTGGGTCTGGAGGGAGAGGTCTACCTATTGGGCGAAGAACAGACAGAAAGCCAGTAAGGTTATAGCAGCAGCGACACATTGAAGTCAGCCATGCCTTGGGTCAGCAAGAGTTAGGAATGCAGAAAGAGGAGCAGAAAGAATTTAATCAAAATAAAATTTTTTGAAAAAAATCTAAATAAAAAAGGCTTAATGTTACAGGAAGCAATAGCAAGGATTAACAGGTAGACTCATGATGTTAAAAGCTTCATCCTCGTCAATAACTGAGTGAAGCAACAGACTGTGGAAGTGGAGGTAGAGAAAATGTTAGACTGCTGTAGGCCTCACAAGGTGCTAATATCTGGAATACGTAAAGAGCATATCGATGACATATTAATTAACTAACAGATTAAACACCCAAATTCCACTAGTAAGTCAATCAATAAATCTGGAGTGAACTGAATGGCAATGAAAATGGAAAGTAAATTTAGATTTCATCTCAGCCCAGTCACGCTGACTAATGAAAGACAAGTAGAGAACAGGGTATGCAGGGGGATGGTGCGATGAGAAAAGAATCATTTTTCATCCAACTGCTGATGGCAATGTAAATTAATGTGCACTCACCATGGAGATCAGCATGGAGCTGTCTCAGAAACCTAAAATCGGAGTCTAAAGAGATGGCTCAACTTGGTTTGCAGAGGACCTGGGCTCTGATCCCAGTACCCACATGGCAGCTCCCAATCATCTGGAACTCCGGTTCCTGAGCATCTTTTGGTTTTCAGAGGCACTGCATGTACACTTACACACATGCAGGCAAAATAACCACATATATAAACTTTTCAAAAATGAACTAAAATTGGAATTTCTGTATCTTCCACTTATAGCACTTCTTAGGAAAACACCCCAAGACAGCTTAGCCTAGAGATATTTGAACATGTTTGCCTACTGTACAACTATTCTTTTTTTTTAAGAAACCCTTTTTAGGTTCTTTGTGAGGTTCATATCATGCACCCCCAATCCCACTCATTTCCTATCCCTTTATATCCTCTCTCGAATTCTTGTAACCACCTCCAAAGCAAACAAAAAATAAAAATGATGAGAAAAAATTCCCGTCCAAAACATAACATGCTATCTCATCGTGGAAACTGTAGTGTGCCACAGTGTGTCCTGCAGTTACACCCTTTTGTCCACATTATCATTACTTGGAAATGTTCATTACAATGAGTCATTCATCTGGTTTGAGACCTCTGGCTTCTGCTACACCATTGTCTTACTTTGGGTTGTATTTCTGTGAAGAGGCACTATGAGCAAGGGAACTCTAATATAGGCAAACATTTAGTTGGGGCTGGCTTATAATTTCAAAGGCTTAGTCCATTATCATCATGGAAGTATGGTAGTTTGCAGGCAGACTTGGTGTTGGAAGGTCTGAGAGTTTTACATCTTGATCTGAAGGCAGCAGAAGGGGACTGGATTCCACATTGGACAGCACATGAACATAAGAGACCTGAAAGCTCACCCTTACCTTGACACACTTCCTCCAAAATGCCACGCCCGTCCAAGAAGGCCATACCTCCTAATAGTAGCACTCCCTATGGGCTAAACATCCAAACACTAAATCTATGGGGGCCATCTCTATTCAAACCACCACAACCATCAATACTGGATCCTGACTTGGACTCCTCTCGGGTATTCTGTTCTTGCCCTGATGTGATGGAGATCCCGTAGCTTCGGATATACAGGACCTGCTCTTTCTTTCACACATTCAAGCAGTTCATAGATGATGTAGATGTTAAGATGGGCCAACTGAAAGCCCTGGATCTGGGCCTTGGTTAGTCGTAGCTGAGTTGGCCAGCCTGATGGCTCTCCCACACCCACACCACCAGGGAGCACTCTCCGGCATTGCCCCAGCTAGCTCACCCAAAGCTGCAGCTGGCAAAGCTCAGGGCCAACTCTTCTGATCGCCTTCCCTTTGGCAAAGCTCAGGGCCAACTCTTCTCATCTCCTTCCTTTGGGGCTAGCTCTCCAGCATCTAGGCCACCAGATCCAGCTCCACTGTGCTGCTCAGTTGAAGTATGAGGTCCATTCGCCAGAGTGCTACCTGTGACACTATTAACAATCAATTATGGAATCAGCCTAGATGACCACTCACAGACGAATGTGGTACACACAGACACACAGACACACAGGCAGGCACACATAGACATCTGAGAGAGAGGGAGAGAGAAAAATTTTAGTAAAATTTAGTAAAAATTTTTTAAAAATGTAAAGTATGTGAGAGTTGACAAGAACCTGGAAAGAGGGGAAAATGTGATAATAGTCTAATGAAGGCGAATATGATCAAAGTACATGATACCTGTATATGAGAATGCCTTCCTTCCTTCCTTCCTTCCTTCCTTCCTTCCTTCCTTCCTTCCTTCCTTCCTTCCTTCCTTCCCTCCCTTCCTTCCCTCCCTTCCTCTCTCCCTCCCCCTTTCTCTCTCTCTCTCTCTCTCTCTCTCTCTCTCTCTCTCTCTCTCTCTTTCTTCTCAAGACAGGGTTTCTCTGTATAGCCTTGGCTGTCCTGGAACTCACTCTGTAGACCAGGCTGGCCTCAATCTCAGAAATCTGCTTGCCTCTGCCTCCCAAGTGCTGGGGTTAAAGGCATGTGCCATCACTGCCTGGTTGTATGAGAATATCTTAATGCAACTCATCATTATCTAGTAACTATATGCTAATAAAGAAATACAGTACATTGCTATTAACTGTAAACATACCATTATGTTGTTCCACGAATCTCTTTAACCTGTTCTTTCTATCCAACTGAAAGCTTATGCCTTTGATCAATATTTCCCCAACTGACTACTGCTACTTCAATCCCTGGCTTTTAACCCCTGGCTTCCATCATTCCATTCTGCGGGGCAGTGGGCATGGGGGTATAAAGGGAGTGGGGGTAAACCTGTATCCTGCTAGAGTTCTGGTGCACTGGGTGGGTGGATGCGGGAGGACTGCCTCACACTTTCCATGGGCCCCTGGGTGGGTGTCTGGCTGTGGGAAGCTACGGAAACACACCTCTCCAGGGGGTAGATAAGGGGCAGTCGAAGGTCTCTGGGCCTTATGGAGGCCAGAGATAACAGGTTCTCAGTCTTGGGCATCCCAGACACTGCTGGACAACGTGGAAGAGCTGAGAACAAAATGGGGGCCCTGGGGGTGGCTTGGTCATCCCCAGGCTGAAGGGAGGAGAGGGCAGGGAGGGGGTGGGGGTGCTGAGCGGTTCCCACACAGCTGAGAGTCCTTGGTCTGGTCCATGGCTGGAGCACAGGAAGGCCTTCCAGCAGAAGGTTAGATATGGGTCTTTAGGGGAAAGCCTATCCCATTGTTCAAGTATGGCGGGCCTTGATGAGCAGACAGTCTGGTTTTAGAGCTTTATTATAGAAAGGCAGGGAGAAAGTGAAAGGGTAGAAAGAAAGAGAGAGGCCAGCCATGGCCACATGGGGAGAGGGGAAGGGAGGAGGGAAAAGGAGAGCTAGAGATGAGAGTAAAAAAGGTGAGAGCTTAAAGAAAGGAGGGGCCACGCAGCCTCTTTTATATTGTGGGGGGGTCAACCTTGCTGTTGCCAGGTAACTGTGAGAAGGAGCACACCTGGCTATAGTTAGGTAACTGTGGGGGTGGATTCTAGCCAGAATGCCAGAAACGGGATATTGTCTGTCTGTGTGACTTATAGTCATAGAATTATGGAGCTGGGGGCTCTGTGGTTTCAGGCACCTGTCTCTGGGAACGTGACTTACTGTTCTGTCCCTTGTAGAGTTTCTACTGGGTCTCTACTGGGTCTCGAGAGCAAGCCTCATTCAATCAAAACAGGCTGCCTTTCATGACCCCTCACCATTCTGCATATATGAACTGGTTCTTCTTTTCCTTCCTTTCTTTTGTTTCCTCCTCCTCCTCCTCCTCCTCCTTCTCCTCCTCCTCCTCCTCCTCCTCCTCCTCCTCCTCCTTCTTCTTCCTCTCTCTCTCTCTCTCTCTCTCTCTCTCTCTCTCTCCTCCCTTTTTTCTTTGAGATGCAGGGTCTCATATAGTCTGGAATTCGCTAGGAAATTAAGAGCTTGTACGACAGGCATGTGCCATCATGCCGGGCAACCCCAACTTCCCTACATCCCAACTGAAGGTGAGATGCTGCTGCATTTCTCCCTTGCTGTGCTTAGATCACTTAGCCAATACTCATTCATGCCATCACAAGGAACGGGGTTTTCTTTTTTTCTTTAAAGCAGAATATCATTTCATTGCATTCATGTAACACATATTCTGTATAACTCATTTATTTGCAGATATTTATTTATTTATTTATTTATTTATGGGCATTCCACATCTTAGCCACTGAGGACCATGCTAAAATAAAGATGGGGGTGTGACAGCATTTCTCCCACACTCCCTAATGATTTTTAAGGAACATTCTATTATTGTATCTTGGATTCTATCATTTCTAGCATCATTCTGGTAACTGTGTCTGAGAGCTCGTCACTGGGAAATTGGAGCCATCTGGTCGACTTCTGCATTCACCAGAAGCTCAGCATCTGTACTCATCCTTTCTTCTTATTCCTCCTGTACCAAAGAAGAGACGTTCTTACCCGTGCTCAAGACACCTCCTTAAACATTGCTTTTCACTTGCTTCACCTCCCTGTGAACCTCACTTTGTCGCCTCGATACAGTTTCTATGGGGTTTTTGTATGTAAAAAGACTTAGCTAAAATATGTCTTCATTTCATGTCCTTTTCTGCTTTTGACACTCTCCTC
>CACVCL010034709.1:0-23192 GCA_902729485.2 Mus minutoides
GGAGCTCAGGCCTCTTAAGTTGTCCATAGCCAAACCTAGAAGATCAGCTGGAGGGTTACCTGGGAGTGATGTTCCCATCTCCTGAGTGTCATAACAGCAATTGATAAAACAATGTACCTCCTGATGGCACGATGGACATGGCCCCTTTAGCTTTTCAGGGTTAGGGCAAGCCCTTGTCCAATAGACTAGTTGACCAACTTCTTAACCCACATGGCAGTGAATATCCTACCTGGTGGAGTTCCCTGTGCCCCACAGGGGTGGCTGCAGCTGGAGCTATGGGTCCCCCTATGTGTCCCCTTGGTGGGTGGTTTAGTCTTTGAGAGCTCTGGGAGTGAGGGTCTGATTGGTTGATATTGTTGTCTTGTTCTATAGGGTTGCAAACCCTTCAACTCTTTCACTTCTTTCTCTAAATTCTCCATAGTGGGCCCTGTGCTCAGTTCAATATTTGTCTGCTAGCCTCTGTTTCTGTATTCATCAGGCTATAGCACAGCCTCTCAGGAGATAGGTATATCAGGTTCCTGTCAGCAAGCACTTCTTGGTATTCTCAATAGTATTTGGGTTTGGTGTCTATATATGGGATGGATCCCCAAGTGGGGCAGTCTCTGGATGGCCTTTCTTTCAGTCTCTTCTCCACACTTTATCTCCATATTTTCTCCCATGAATATTTTGTTCCCACTTCTAAGAAGGACTTAAGCATCCACACTTTAGTCCTTCTTCTTCTTAACCTTCATGTGGTCTGTGACTGATATCTTGGGTATTCTAAGAATATGGGTCAATATCTACTTATCAGTGAGTGTATACCCTGTGTGCTCTTTTGTGATTGGGTTACCTCACTCAGGATCATATTTTCTAGTTCCATCCATTTGACTAAGAATTTCATGAAATCGTTGTTGTTTATAGATGAGTAGTACTCCATTGTGTAAATGTACCACAATTTCTGTACCCATTCCTCTCTTGAAGGACATCTGGGCTCTTTCCATCTTCTGGATATTATAAATAAGGCTGCTATGAACATTGGGAAGCATATGTCCTTGTTATGTGTTGGAGCATCTTTTGAGTATATGCCCAAGAGTGATATGCCAGGACCATTAGGTAATACTATGTCCAATTTTCTGAGGAACTACCAGACTTATTTCCAGAGTGTTTGTAACAGCTTGCAATCTCAACAAAATGGAGGAGTGTCCCTTTTAATCCACATCCTCAATAGCATCGGCTATCACCTTAGTTTTTATCTTAACCATTATGATTAATGTAAAGTCGAATCTCATGGTTGTTTTGTTTTGCATTTCCCTGATGACTAAGGATTATGAACATTTCTTTGGGTTCTTCTTGGCCATTTGATATTCCTCAGTTGAGAATTCTTTGTTTAGCTCTGTACACCATTTTTATAGTTTTTGTTTCTCTGGAGTCTTAACTTCTTGGGTTCTTTGTATATATTAGTTATTAGCTCTCTATTATATATAGAATTAGTAAAGTTTCTTTCCCAATCTATTGGTTTTCCTTTTGTTCTATTAACAGTGTCCTTTGCCTTACAGAAGTTTTTGCAATATTATGATGCCCATTTTTCCATTGTTGATCTTAGAGCATAATCTATTGGTGTTCTGTTTAGGAAATTTTCCCATGCACATGTGTTTTAGGTCCCCCCTCCCCCCACATTCTCTTCTATTAGTTTCAGTGTATCTGATTTTATATGGTGGTCCTTGATTAGATTGGACTTGACCTCTGTAAAAGAAGATAAGAAATGGTCAATTTGCATGCTTCTACATGAAACATGCAGTTGAGCCAGCACCATTAGTTGACAATACTATTTCTTTCTTTTAGATTCTTTGTCAATGATCAAGTGTCCATAGGTGTGTTGGTTCATTTCTGGGTCTTCACTTCTATTCCATTAATCTACCTTCATGTGTCTGTACCAAAAACTTACAGTTTTTATCACTATTGTTCTATAATACAGCTTGAGGGAAAATATGGTGATTTTCCCTGAAGTTCTATTATTGTTGAGCATAATTTTTGTAATCCTGGACTTTTTTGTTATTCCAGATGAATTTGAAAATTGCTCTTTCTAACTTTATGAAGAATTGTGTTGGAATTGTGATGGGGATTCTGCTAATTTGCAGATTGCTTTTTTTAGTGATATTTTGACTTATTCCTTTCCAATTTGTATCCCCTTGACCTCCTTTTCTGATCTATTTGCTCTGGCTAGGACTTTAAGTACTATATTGTCTAGATAGGGAAAGAGTAGACAACCTTGTCTAGTTCCTGATTTTAGTGAGATTGATTTAAGTTTGTTTCAAAGGAAGATAAACTCTCAGCAAGACTAACCAGAGGGCAAAGGGACATTATCCAAATTAATAAAATCAGGAATGAAAAGGGAGACATAACAACAGACACTGAGGAAATTTAAAAAGTAATCACTTCATACTACAAAAGTATATACTCAATAAAAATTGGAAAGTCTTCATGAATTGTACAATTTTCTACAGAGAAACCAGTTACCAATTTATATCAGGATCAGATATCAGCCAGTATAACAATTTTAGACTCAAATACTATGGAATACTGATTAGTGGATAATATCATAATAGGCAGTTACCAATTTCCCTCAAGTCATTTTTGTCTTTAAATTAGTCACTTGTGATGTGGGCAAAATAAAATTAATGATCAAGGCAAGCGTGGAGTCATCATTCTGAAATGTATTAATCTAAGGGCATAGGTTGTCTGTTTCCAGGAACAGTGAGCATAATTCTGGTAAGTGCCAAACACCAAACACATGACACCATCACATTGAACAACCACCCTATTAATGTTCTCCTAGGACTCTCTACTACCTTACACAGCTACAAGGCTCTCCTATTTTTGTATCCAGAGATTATTCCAACACCTCTCCCTGTTGAAAATTCTCCACAATGGATGCAATAAGCTCATGTATTCTTCCTTCCAACTTTTGAGGTTTAGGATGAAATTTTCTTGTAAAATGCAAGATGTCATTCTTTTTAACCTAACCTATACTAGTGTTGATAATTCTAGTTGCATATTGGTAAAGGTTAATGCATGTATGTACATATTGTGAAATGATTACCTTTGGGACTTAGTATATGTCACCTAAGATAATTATAATCTTGTTATGTTGAAACATTAAAATTTGACTGTAATAGGTGTTTTGAAATACATAATCTGTTATTATTCACCACAATGTTATTGTGTAATAGTAGACCAGAAATAATTGTTCCTACCTAAATGTAATTCTATGCTCATTGACCAACCTCCTCTCAGCAACTCTTGAACTTGCCAGTCTCTAGTAGCAAATATTATATTCTCACATGCCATTGCATTGATTTTTATGTTGGATATGTGAGACTATGTTGTCCTGCCCTTTGTGTGTCTGGATATTACACAGTAAATGTCCACCAGTACCTTTTCAGTTATTGAAAATTCCATCTTTTTATGGTTGGCTAGTATTCCACTATGTACACACATAAACACACACATACAAAAAAACACACAAAAAGTTTATGTATGTATACCACATTCTCTTTACCCATTCATCTACCAAGGAACATCGCTTGGCAATAATGTACAATATAAAGAGATACAATACACAAAGATATCTCTCCAACATAAAGAACTTATTTATGTTTGAAAGTTTGGTTTTCTGAAATCTTTCTACAACCTGAAACAGAATATAGGGAATTAAAATAACATATTTTTCTGTGCTTGACCAACTTTCCTTTGCTACTCAAATTCCATAGATCTCTTAAGAAACTTGCAGATAAGAGGAAAAGATTCTCCAATCTAATGTTGCCCAGATGTTGACCTTTCCCTCTTTTTGATACTTGGACCCCTTAGATGAGAATGACCCTCTCCTCACTCTCTTCAACTCTCTAGCCAATGACCACATGCCCACACACTTGCCATTTCCTAGATTCTCCCCAGTTTGGGTGTTAATATAAAGCTCCTAAGGTTTGTAACCTGCTCCAGTGCCTTCCTGCTCCCTAATAAGGATGACCCTAGTTTTTTGATAGTTTCCCTGAATAATGTTATGCCTGTGAGTCATCTGGGAGCTTTGATGCACAAGGTATACACAGAACACATGTACCCAGCTCTTTCATGTCAGATGGTCAGTGTTAGAAGTAATCCCACTTGCCATTTGTGTAAATTAGAGTCTTCCTAAGTTAAAATAAATTATATTCAAGGTTCAGTAACCATATCCACCTCACCATTTTCACACAAATTCTTGAAAACCATAGAAGGAATTATGACTAAAGAAATTGGTTGGTTCAGAAAATGAAAGTGTTTCCCTCGCCTTTTCTTTCTTTTCCTGATGATTTTTATATGGTGGCACAGAGAATGAAGGGCAGTTCTAAAAAGGCTTTGTAGTTTGAAATCCTGGAAAGGTAACAAATACTTGTTAGACTTTCTCATGTACTAGCAATCAACAAGTACATACATCCCACTACATCTCTCCCCAAAGACAGAGACCTGAACCCCAATTGTGTTGCACACTAATCTTGCAAACCCCTTTGTAGAATACTTGATAAACAAAGAATAAGAAGTTGGTCATCAAAACATCCCACAAAGTACAGAACTTTATGTCACTTATCTAGAATGCTTTTCAGACTCGTTCTGGAGATAATAGGTGAAAAGATGAAGTCCCCATGTCATCAATGCATTGACAAAGCAAAAGTTGATATTCAAAATAATCCATACAAGTCACATGTTCTCTCATTGTGTATGTACATGAATAAACTCTACTTTTCTTTTTTTTTTAAACTCTACTTTTCTACTACCCTGTAAGATATCATTACAAGAAGAAATGGATTTCAAACAACAGACACACACACTCGTGTTTTACAACTCATATTTATCATTTGGACTTTGGCCATTACCATTGGCACAGAGAAAAGTGGTTCTCTAGGATTAAGAGAATTTGCTGCAGAAAAACTCTCCAGCATGGTTGGCTAGTCGGTACTGGTGTTAGCAGAGAACATGAGACTGGCTGCTAGCTGTGATCAGATGAGAAGAGTACATCCATCCATTGTTGCTGAGGAGGGAGGGATCATCATCGACCTGTCTGAATAAGAGTGGGGTTTGATGATGAATATTTGTGAACATTATAAACAAAAACATTTTTCCCCAAGAGAACTGCCCATACATATGTCAGGTCTGCCAGTATAAGGAGTCTTAGTTCTTTCCCTGTGGTTCTCTCAACAAGACTCAGATTTCCCCACAGTTTGGCAGATGTGTTCCAGTGTGAACATCTGCCTTAGTCCATTTTGTCTTCTATAACAGGAGTACATCATAACAAGTCATATAATAACTGTATTATGCATAGCCTATGGTACTGATTTCCTGCAGTTCTTGGAGATATGAAGTCTCAGGTGAATGTGTCAAAATATTTACTATGTGGTAGTAATGTCCATTTACTGGTTTATAAATGACATTTTTCAGAACATGTCAGCCCCTGTAAAAAGGACAAGGTGGTTTCTTGAGTCTATTTCATAAAAGAATCACCCTATCCCTGGAGGCTATTCCCTTTTATCTTGATCCCCTGCCAGAAGACTCCACTGGTGAATGTCATAACATTTGAGAGTATGATTGCCATACATTAATTTTAGTAGGACTTAACCTTTCTGGCCACAGAATCATCTAGGAAGGAGAAAAAGAAGTCTCGCAGCAGAACTCATATACAAACTCACCATTATGCAATGTCCTTACTCTGCTGAATGGCTTAACTAGTCCAAGTGATTGTAACTTAGGTCCTGAGGAGGTTCACTGAGAAGTAGTTTTCAAATCCTCCATTACATATTCATTGAATACTCATTGAATATGTAATCTAGTCATCCCCACAAAGCATAAGCCCTGCTTTGTAGGCCACACATTTCCTGTGTACTCTTTCATGCTTTCTGAAACCAGTGATTAAACCTCAGCCACAGATTTATGCAGTACAAGCTCCCTAAAGTGAGCAACAATGGGCAAATGGGTGTTATCTATCCCTGGACTAGATAAATAAGAATTCCTTCTGAGAAACCCTGCTCTGACCACAGCGTTTAAAAATTGCTTAACTGTCCTTTCACCACAGGTGTTTGAGGTATCCAATAGAAATTAGCCACAAATATTATGACATCACAAGTGACCCTTAAATAAAGAAAATCTGTCCAAGATGTTTCAGCTGTTTTGTATCCCAAGGACTGGAGGAAGAGTGCTGTCTCTCTTACTCTGCCCTCACTGCATTCCACAAGGGTCTGTAAGGAATGAAAGTAACTTTCAAAGTATGGATATATCATTGAGGCCTAGCTGCAATGGACTCCCTAAAGGAGAGGCGGCTCTGGAGGAGACCACATCATCAGACACCCTTCTGGGGTTCTTCTTTCTGGATCTGTGGTAGCTGCGAAGAAAAGTATTTAGTGGTTTAGGGGAAACTCACACAAATTTTGCCAAAACACAAATGTCTTCCTTGTCATTCCAGTAGAAATGAGTATAATTGTTAAAACAATGGGCAAATGGGTGTAAATTGTTAAATATAGATATTTCTTATTAGGAAATATCTATAAGTAGTGCTTGGTTTTGGCTACTGAGTTGTACTTGTTGTCTATGTGTTTTGAGTATTAGTTTCTGTTCAGAGGTATGCTTTGCTAACTTTTCCACGATGTTCTAGACTGCCACCTCCCACCAATGCTTATTTCCTCACCTATACAGAATCTGCCCAGCCCAGTACAATCCCACCATCCCACTTAACCACCTGCCTTGTTCCCAGCACCTTTGGTGTCATGCAAGGCATCACTGTCCAGACCTACTTCTAAATTTTCATCTAGTAATTTTATGCTTTTATGTCTTATGTTCAAGTCTTTAATTCATTTTACTTTAGATGAAGTTCTTATTGTTCATGAAATTATTGGGTTGTATGCTTTAGTACTGATTGTCTTAATTGCTATTCCTACTTCCGTAGAAGTAGAAACAATAAACACTTGTCCTTCTTAGACCAATGCTGTGCCTAGAATTACTGGAGTAATACTTTGATAAGGTCAATGTGGCCAACAAGAATAGTCTCTCCATCACCAGGATCCAGGTCTGACTGCAGAGTCAACAACTTCAGATATAAGACAAGAATCCATCTTCAGAGACTTAGAGACATTGTTCCTTAGACATAATGCATGACAGTGCTTTTTCTTTTCTTGTTTACTTAACATTAAAAACATTCAAATCTAAGTAGATATCAATCTAAGCAACAGGAAGCAGTAGCAGTGTCCTCCTCATCCTCACCAGCTTATACCAAAGGCAGCCACCAAACACATGGACCAATGCATGTCATCAGGGAAGCTGTCATGTGGGAATAAAAATATCACGAAGACCTTGAGGACAAATCCTTCTGTTTTACAATGTAGGCCCTTTCTAACTGCAGGGCCTCTCTAGGATTATTCTCTTCACAAATAACCCAATATACACAGACAGACAGACAGACAGACAGACACAAACACACACATGTACATGATTCCTGATGATTTTTTTTAATCTCATAGGAAATGTACTGCCATGAGGATGTTCACGCTGATCACCACCCTTCTCATGCTGGTCCTGCACACCCAGGCAGAATCTCCCAAAGGAAGTACTGAGGAGGCTCCAGACCAGGAGCAGTTGGTCAAGGAGAACCAGGATATTTCTATATCCTTTGGAGGGGATCAAAGCACTGCTATTCAAAATGCAGGTGAGAGAAATCATTATGCTAGAGACATGGAGTAGAGAGAAGGGGTAGAGGTAAGCTCTGAATTTGGGTCACCCAGGTGACTTTATTACTTCTTTATTGTACTCATTGTACACCAACAGCCAAATAGATCAGTTTCTTTGTGAAAGGACTTGTTTGTGAATATCACGTGGTTTAATTCATAATGAGACTCTGTGACTAGTTGTTTATTTAATATTTTCTTCTAGATCTAAATGGCTAGACTTGGTCTAATTTATTTATCTATTTTACTTTAGAAAGTGGAAATATTTGTTTAGATATTTATGTAATGGCAGGAGCAGACAAATGAAAACAAAATTAAGACAAATGGGGATTAGACCTTATTAGTCTTTGTGCTTATCATGTATATTTATTCATAATACTTGTGAATGCTCAGGCTGCTGGCAGTAATGAACAAAGTGAAGAACCAATTTCACCCAGCACATATCTTGCCCAAGTACCCTTGTGCTCTCCTGACACAGACACTAAGTACTGTACATGATCTCTTTATCCCCAGATGTGAAATCAGGCTTGACCTGCTATTGCAGACTCACAGGCTGTGGTTTTGGAGAACAGCCCTCTGGTGCCTGCCATTAACATGACCACATGTTCAGATTCTTCTGTCTCTGAACACTAAGAACAAGAACAATATGTTTGTCATCTGACTTGAGAACTTGAAGGAGACTGCTTTTTGTGCCATGTTATGTCCTTGACTTTTCTCTTCCTTTATATCCAAATAAAGTTCTTATAGCAAGTTCTCTCTCTGTGTGCTTGATTATTGTCTCCAAGCAAGACTCTGAGAACCAAGTACCAGAATTATAGAAAGAAATACTTAGCTTGGATCTAAAGGAGTGTCAAGGATATCACACAGGCTCCTGATTGATAATAAGAAAGGTCAATACTGTTGTTAGGTGTGGGGAATTGCAGGCTGGTCTCCAGATGAGCTGAAGGCTGAACTCCAGTGGTGATAATTCACCTTCATGACACCTTAGGTGTTCCCTCATGCTCCTGGAACCCTGGTCCCTGCCTAAGTTACTGACCCCCCAGAGCCCCCACAAGAGAAGCATGGTCAGTAGTCAAGAAGACAATGGCCCAAGATTCTGACCTTCTGCCTAACTCCTCCCCAGTTACCTAGAAACAGTAATGACCATAAAAGGGGCTGTTAGGCCCTTACCTCTCTCTCTTAAACCCTCACACCTTTTTTCTCTTACCTATCACTTCTCTCACTCCTCTCTTCTCTTTCCTTTCTCTTTGTTTTCTCCTCTCTCTCTTCCTCTCTCTCTCTCTCTCCCCTCCCCTTCTCTCTTTCCCTGTGCATTTCTATAATAAAGTTCTTAAAGCATAGAGAGTCTCTGCTCCATCAAGATGTGCTGCCCACTCTAGTCAGTGTTGGGAACCAATTCCCTTATCCCTCTCTGCCATAACTCCAAGACTACAGGGTGAGACCCTGGGACCCCCAGGTCAGGAGCTGCCCCTTCTCCACCCCCCACGGAGCAGGTAAGAGGCTTGAATGCCCACCCAGTGCTGAGTGGAAAGCATCTGTCCAGCAGTGCTTCCACACCTGTGTCTGCCTGTCCAGAGCACAGGAATTCTGACTGGATGTGGGACATAATCTCCCCTTCCCCCACCTCTCAAGTGCCTTCCCAGGGCCCCCTTTTCTGTACCCAACAGTAAGTAAAGCTCCTAATCTCTCATCTTATAACCAAGCCCATTTAGATCTGAACCACTCTCAAAGCCATTGACTACCTGAGATGTATTCAACATGGTTATCTTCATTTTTACGTTGTCACAATGACCTAACTTTTCAAAGAAACCAACCTCCTCATTCTAAATATTAGGATTTGACAAGCAGGCCATGACAAGACCATTTATCTGTGCTTTAAGTTCTATATGTGTGTGTGAGATCTACAGACACAACTCTAAGTAGCATCAAGCAGCAAAGGCACCAAATAGGAAGTATGATGGTTTATATATGCTCAGTCCAGGGAGTGGCACTTTTACAAGGTGGGGACTTGTTGGAGTAGATGTTGCCTTGTTAGGGTAGGTGTTTCAATGTGGGTTTGGGCTTTAAGACTCTCATCCTACCTGCTTGGATGTCAGTATTCTGCTAGCAGATTTCAGATGAAGCTGTAGAACTCTCAGGTCTTCTTTCACCAAGCCTTCCTGGATGTTGCCATGTTCCCACCTCGATGACAATGGCCTGAACCTCTGAACCTGTAAGCCAACCCAAATTAAATTTTGTCCTTATAAGAGTTGCCTTGGTCATGTAGTCTGTTCACAGCAGTGAAACTCTAACTAAGATGAGAAACAAAGCAGGAAATTCTCACTCAGATATAAACATCACCCGAAGTATCTGTGTATATGTGGGGAATCTGGATTTGATATATGAAGGCCTGACTTTAAACACACACAACACACACACACACACACACACGCACACACACACACACACCATGTGCTCAGGTCTTTACCTATACCTTAAGATATCTAGGTGTAGGTATCTTAAGATTTCTTTATCTACCTTTATCAATTAGTGCTAAACTGTTGGAAAATGTGACTAATGTCACTTAAATGACCAGATATCCTGTGACACACAGAGATTCAGCAGGAGGTATTAGGACCCAGAGAACAGTATCCTCATTCACTACACCAGCTCATGCCATCTGTACGGGTGCCTGAAACCTGAACCAAACATAGTGTGCTGCAGAGGGACCTGGAGACCCTGAGCTTCCAGGTCTTAACATCCACTTACCAAGTTTAACAGGCATATATGAAGATGGTTCCATGTTTATCCCTTGCCCCCTTAAGCGACTTTTAGGTATTAATTGGATAGAGGGAGGGGGATTCCAAACCCTACTAAATTCCAAAGAGCTAAAAAGGCACTATGGTGGCTTCATGAACTCAAATTCTCACTGATGCTCAGAAGATCTATTAATTTCTAGATTCAAGCATATTTTACAGGGTCTCCCTTGCATTTCTAGAAATGCTGGCTTTGCAACTAATATTGTAATGTTTAGAGCTCAGTAGTCTGGAGCTTGATGCCCAACCATACTGCACTGAGTCCTTTGTAGACACTCTGCAAAAAGACAAACCTTTAGGACAGCCATGCCACCTGATGGCCAGTACCAGGCCAGATGTCGACTTGTCTAGGGAGCTTGCCCTCCTTTCCTGGAACACTCTAGACTCTTGGTCAGAGTGTCATGCAGAAAGTATTATTAATATGGAAGTTCATCAATGCAGCTGAGAAAAACTTATAAACAAACCTGAGTCTTGACATATTGCATTTCAGTGCATGCTCCTAGGTGATTTGGCTATTAAAGTGCTTGGCTGTGGGTATAAGGATAGGGTGAAGAGACAAAGATAATTCGGAAAGATAAGGCCCTCAGGCCTGAATGTCATCTTTGACACATTTCTCATGGGATTCAGGAGCCTATTAACTCAGGAAGAAAGATGCTTATTTTGTTTGTTTCTGGTCAGTCATGTGAATTGCTCTCTGTTGTAATTTATTGTTTTTAAATTACGCCATAAATATCCATCAACCCACAAAATATATCTCACTCTTCCATTAATATATATTCCTTTAATTAAAAGAAACAACTCTTGCAATGACTACAAATTTGAAAATTTGTTGCTTCTACAGGAATGTGAGCTACAGACTATGAGAAACAGATTCTATATTTTATACAGAAGAATTTCCTGTCATGACTCCTTTGGACACAGTTATGTCATGTTTTCTGGCTCATAACATATCTCATTCCAGCACAACTGAGGCCAGGACTGACTTTCTTCAAAGTTTTGAAACATTAATTAATTTATATCCCAAATATTGCACCTCTCCCACTTCTGGTTCCCCCCTACAGAGTCCCTCACATTGTCCTTCTTCTCCTCTGAGAGAGTGGGCCATTCTCATGGGTATTCCCCCACCCTGATTCATCAAGTCTATGCAGAATTAGGTATGTTCTCTTCCACTGGCCAGAAAAGGCAGCCATGGAGACTGAGCTACATGTCTGCCACATATCTGCCCATTTATGTCCTTTGATTGATGGCTCAGTCTCTGGGAGCTCCCAAGGGCAAGGTTACCTGACTCTCTTGGTCTTCATTTGATGTTCCCATCCCTTTCAGGGCTTTAAATCTTTAACACCAACTCTTCCTTATGGGTCCCTGGCCTCCATCCAATGTTTGTCTCTGAATATCTGCAACTGTATTAGTTAGCTACTGGGTACAAACTCTCAGAAGAAAGCTATGCTAGGCTCCTGTCTGCAAACATAAAAGATTATCATTAATAGTGTTAGAGTGTGCTTGACCATGGGATGGGTTTCAAGTTGGGCCTGTTATTTGTTGGCCATTCCTTCAGTCTCTGCTCCATTTTGTCCATGCATTTCTTATAGAGAGGACAAATTTGGATATAAAGGTTTGTGGGTGGTGTCTTTAACTCTGCACTGGGAGTCCTGCTTAGCTACAGGAGGTGGGTTCTTTAGGTTCTATGTCCCAACTCTGAGGCATCTTGGCTAAGGTCACCTGAATTGAGTCCTGGAGTATCAAGTTCCCTGGACTCTGAGATTTCCTAGAGATCAGCACCCTACCCTACCAAGCTATCCCCATATCTACAGATTTCCTTTCATTCTCCTGACCCTCTGGGCCTCTCTCCTATCTCTTTCACACCTGGTCCTGCCCACCTCCATTCCCCTCCTCTTCCCCTGTTCCCTCCCTCCCTCTGCCTCCTATGACTATTTTGCTTCCCCTTCTAAGTGTGATTCAAGAATTCTGGTTTGGGTTTTCTTTCATGTTTAACTTCTTTGGTTCTGTGGGTTGTGGCTCTGTTTAAACCACATTGGAATCTTGAACCAGTATTGGGCCTAAATCCTTAAGCCTGGATTCTTTTTTTTTTTTTAAACTTACAAATTCTATTTTATTTTAATAAAATATCCATTAGCGAAGCACACTTTTTCTCTGAAAGGGAAATCCCTGTCTGCAAAGGCTATTTGTTTGTTTGTTTTTCTTCAGTGTAAGAAATATAACATGAGTCACTGTCATGGAATCAGCCTAGCCTTGTCATGCAGCCCCTTGCCTCCTCCAAGACACACCCACACAACAACACACTCCCATGCAGGCCAACACATACCTGTTCTTCCCTGCCTCCCCTTCTTAACTCGGGGTTGAATTGGAGACCATGGCATCTGGATCTTAACCGGTCTGATGTTCTCTACAGTGTGATGACATTAGTAAGCACTTACTTGGTGCCTTTGTATACAAGAATCTAGAATCTAGAATTCATCCTCAAAAAGAAGTATCCCAACCACACTCCAAAGCCCAACAATGCCAAACACATATTTCATGGTAAAGCATCTTCTTAAAGAGAGTTTACATTTGTAAGCATTATTTTGAAATACATGCATACACACATATATATGTGTGTGTGTGTGTGTGTGTGCCTGTATTTCATAGATGTACATGTATATACATGCACACATATATGTATGTGTGTGTATTTCACACACATATATATATATATATGTATATATATATATATATATACAAAAATTGATACTTGGAATTTATAACACCTTAGGCCATGTGACACTTTAGTGAAAATTGAAATAGAGGGTAGTATTTGAATATTTAATGAGGACTTTTTAACTTTTGGTTTGATTAGTAAAACAAATCTTCTAAAAATTGTGATTCTTAAGGCTAAAATTTAACAGAGATAAAACTGGAAAATGTTAATCTTTTTTTCCAACTTTTATTAGATATTTTTCTCATTTACATTTCAAATGTTTTCCCAAAAGTCGCCTGTAGCCTCCCCTATCCCCTGCCCTGTTCCCCTACCCACCCACTCCCATATCTTGGCCCTGGTGTTCCACTGTACTGGGGCATATAAAGTTTGCATGACCAAAGGCCCTCTCTTCCCATTGATGGCAAACTAGGCCATCCTCTGCTACATATGCAGCTACAGACATGAGCTCTGACTGCTTAGTTCATATTGTTGTTACACCTATAGGGTTGGAGAAACCTTCAGCTCCTTGGGTACTTTCTCAAGCTCCTCCATTGGGAACCCTGTGTTCCAACTAATAGCTGACTGTGAGCATCCACTTCTCTGTTTGCCAGGCACTGGCAAAGCCTCACATGAGTCAGCTATAATAGGGCCCTTTCAGCAATATCTTCCTGGCATATACAGTAGTGTCTGCTTTTGGTGTCTGATTATGGGAAGGATCCACAGCTGCAGCAGTCACTGGTTCGTCCATCTTTTTGTTTCAGCTCCACACTTGATTTCTGTAACTCCTTCAATGTGTGCTTTATTTCTAATTGTAAGAAGGAGCGAAGTGTCCACACTTTGATCTTAATTCTTCTTGAGTTTCATGTGTTTAGCAAATTGTATCTTGGGTAATCTAGCTTTCTGGCCTAATATCCACTTATCAGTGAGTACATGTTATGTGAGTTCTTTTGTGATTGGCTTACCTCACTCAGAATGATACCCTCCAGATCCATGATTTGCCTAGGAATTTCATAAATGAATTGTTTTTATTAGCTGTGTATTACTCCATTGTGTAAATGTACCATAATTTCTGTATCCATTCCTCTTTTGAGGGACATCTTGGTTCTTTCCAGCTTCTGGATATTATAAATAAGGCTGCTATGAACATAATGGAGCATGTGTCCTTATTACCAGTTGGAATATCTTTTAGGTATATGCCCAGGAGAGGTTTTGCAGGATCCTCTGATAGTACTATGTCGAATTCATTGAGGAACAACCAGACTGACATCCAGAGTGGTTGTACAAGCTTGCAATCCCACCAACAATGGAGTAGTGTTCCTCTTTCTCCACATCCACGCCAGCATCTGCTGTAAACTGAATTTTTGATCTTAGCCATTCTGACTGGTGTGAGGTGGAATCTTAGGGTTGTTTTGATTTGCATTTCCCTGATGATTAAGGATGTTGAACCTTTTTTCAGGTGCTTCTCAGCCATTCAATATTCCTCAGTTGAGAATTCTTTGTTTAGCTTTGTGCCCCATTTATTAATGGGAGTGAGTGGAAGGGTGGCTGAGGAAACACCCTCATAGAAGCAGGAGTAGGATGGATGGGATTCAGGGTTTTCATGAGTGGGGGACCAGGAAAGGGGATAACATTTAACATGAACATAAAGAAAATGTCCAATAAAAAAAGAAGAAAATAAACAGGTTAATATAGAGGCTGCTTATATTGATCTTGCCAGAATCCAGATACCAATGTTAAGATTACAAAGCACTGATGTCTTCTATAAACAAAAGAAGATCTTCTATATACAAGATCCATGGAATCCCAAGTGGGAAACCGGTGTTGTTGGTAAGCTCTATTTTACAAACAAATCTAGGACCCAGTTAGTAGTATTCCCATCCAAACAAAATATATATCAATTGCCAAACTCTAGATATTGGAAAATAGGAGAAGTAATCAAACATTTCTTCAAGGTCCTTACTTCCTTGACAAACCCCCTCAGATATGGTACTTACCTGCCATTTGACCTTTTTGCTTCAGATCCTATCTTGACCTACCATCTCTCTCTTCTCCCTTCTTCCCTATTTCTATAAAGACCTCTCAAAGTGTGAACTGTACTGGCTTGGCATGATTTATTCAGCAATAAACCATTTTCTTTTTTTATTATATATTTTCTTAATTTACATTTCAAATTCTATTCCGAAAGTCCCCTCCCCCCTCCCCCCTCCCATTTCCCCCCCTCCCTGCTCCCATGCCCACCCACTCCCACTTCTTGGCCCTGGCATTCCCCTGTATTGGGGCATATAAAGATTGCAGTACCAAGGGGCCTCTCCTCCAAATGATGGCCAACCAGGCCATCTTCTGTTACACATGATGCTATAGACTCGAGTTCTGGGGGTTCTGTTTAGTTCATATTGTTGTTCCTCTTCTAGGGTTTCAGACCCCTTCAGCTCCTGGTGTTCTATCTCTAGCTTCTCCAATGTGGGCCCCGTGCTCCCTCTTATGGATGACTGTGAGCATCCACTTCTGTGGGAGTCAGCTATATCAGGGTCCATTCAGTAAACACTTGCTGTCCTATGCAATAGTGTCTGATAATAAACCATTTTCAACTAACAGGAGTTGTACACATAGTAGAACATCACAGGAGCTGGGGGAGTACACACACACACACACACACACACACACACACACACTCTTTTCAGGGCACCACTGGAACTGGTAGGATCAAAAAGTGCAAGCTCCATTCTAGCTGGGGGTATACACATTTAGCAGCACACCTTTGGAGCTGAGGAGTTCACAGAGAGCACCACACCATTGGAGGTATGGGTGAACACATACACAGCACAGCTGGGGGCTGAGTGAACATGCATACACACAATCACACACATACACACTCACTCACACACACACACACACACACACACTCACATAATCACACATAACACCACTGAGCTTGATGGAGAACACACATAGTCAGTTTTGGGTTTTTTTTGGGGGGGTCGGGGTGTGCATATGCACACACACATACACACACACACACACACACACACACACACACACACACCAATGTACCACTGGAGCTATTCACTGTCTTACCTTGACTGAGATCCAAATTGTCCTCAAGAAGACAAGTGCTAAAGTTTTGGTTAGCCTGAGACCCATCTGGAAGTTGGTGGGACTTTCTGCAAGTGGGCCTACAAGAAATGAGCTAGTTTTGGACATGGCACAGCAATGGGTATTGGCAGACCAGATCCCTCCCTTCTTCTTCCTGGTACCAGGAGGTGAGTGAATTTACCTCACCAAAAGCTCTTTGCCATTTATGTCCTGCCTTGTATCAGTCCACAAAGCAGTGGTGCCCACTGACCATGGATTGAATCTCTAAGGCTTAAACCAAAATAACTTCTCTTCCATCAAGATTGATTTGTCAAAAGTATTTGACCATATTGATAGAAAATGAACACATTGGCTTTTTACTGTGGAAAGTGAGAAAATTATGCAAATGGAGAAGGGTGGTGTATTAGTTCAGGCTGAGAATTTACAGACAATTATTCCACATTCAGTTTTTCTCTGCTTTTCCTCTGCTTGGAAGAAATATATTAGTGTTGGAGATGGGTAGCCTGCTTTTTCAATAGACACCTGCATCACACAGGGAAATAAAGTCGCAAAGAGGGTTGAGACAGCATGTGGAAATCCTCCAATCCCAGACAAAACTTGTTTATAACATGCAATTGTATCCTAACCCAGACTTGTGATTCCCTAATCCAGCAGAAACTTTCTCTTTGGATCAAGATATTTTTACAGATCAATCACCAGCTACTTTTAAGAAACCCTCAAATTGCAGAGCAGGCAAATAATGACCAGAGAAAGGTATATTTAAGGAGAATGGAGGGATGTTGGTGTTTTAAAAAAGACAGGAGAATTATGTCCGGTTTCTACTGTGTCTATTGTATGTTAGTATCACTTAAGGTAATGAGAGTGCATTGGAACTACTCTTAGCTTAGTAAAATTATGCAATTTGAAGTGATGGATATAGTATTTATCCTGTGTTGATCATTCCCTACCATATGTACAGACTGAGATAGTACAAAGAAGTCAATAAATATGTACACTTACTGTATCTGGTTTTATTTCAAAAATTCTTCTAATGCCAGTTTAGAGGACTTTCACAGGGGAACTAGGAAAGCAGATGTACTGGATAATTTTGTATCATCTTGACACAAGATGGAGTTATCACAGAGAAAGGAGCTTACACTGGGGAAATGCCTCTATGAGATCCAGCTGTGGGGAATTTTCTCAATTAGTGATCAAGAGCCCCTTGTGGGTGGGACCATCTCTGGGCTGGTAGTCTTGGTTCTATAATAGAACATGCTGAGAAAGCCAATGGAAGCAAGCCAGTAAAGAACACCCCTCCATGGTTTCTGCATCAGCTCCTCTGTCCTGACCTGCTTGAGTTCCAGTCCTGACTTCCTTTGGTGATGAACAGCAATGTGGAAGTGTAAGCCCTATAAACCCTTTCCTCCCAATTTGCTTCTTGATCATGATGTTTGTGCAGGAATAGAAATCCTGACTATGACAGGGGATAACATCTGAAATGTCAATAAATAAAATATATAATAAAGAAAAAACAAAACAAAACAAAACATGGGTCAACCAAGCCCAAAATGTGGGTTTTACAGTTCAGCATCGGGAGTGAGGCATTCTAGTGTGGGTCCAAACTCTTCTTTCTCCAGCCTCAAATCTCTTATCTGGGAACTCAATACAAGAGCCTTTATCAAAACTGTTCATACATTATAGATTCCTGCTTATCTGGTTATCTCCTCTTCCTTTAGGGAAGGAGAAATCCTGAGTAAGATAATTTCCTTTCTCTTGCAAAATCCTCCTTTCTCAGTTTTCTGGGTGGGTTTAGCTCTGATACTTTTCAATGGTTTTCTAGGACAAAGATGTACAGCTGGGTTACAGAATTTCCACAAGACTTCACTCAGAGATGAGCCACACAGCACCCCTCAGATAGTTCCCATTGAGAGCAGTAGGGAGATGGTGCAAGGGAATTGAGTCTCACTGTCATGTTTTCTAGAATAGAGTCCAAAAAAGCAACTTGACCCCTCACCACCAATACTCCCATCATCTTAGAAAGAGAAGAGCCACAGACCCAAATGCACGTATGTCCCACACATTGTTCTTCATGTGATAGTTAGAACCAGCTACTCCCTGCTTTCCTATAGGTGGGCATGGGGCCGCATGTTCAGATATCACATTACCATCTCATTGCTTTCTCTGATAGAGGAAGCAGCACACCTATCTGACTCCACTGAAGTAAGTGAACTCCACTGTTGAGCAGTAACTTGGGGAAATCTATGAAATGAGGCCCATGTTCTGACCTAAAAAAAAAAAAAACTGGGGAAATCTTGATTTGGCTTACATTATGTTGCCTCCAGCAGCTGAATGTGCCCAAGAACAAAGAGATCTATGTGAAATTACTCCCCACTGAGGCCTTATCAAGTTGCTAGATTCTGAGATGACAAAGTCAAATATCTGAGTTATAGGCAAGTAAACTCCAATTGTAACCATTAAGTCTGTCCCAGGACAGCATGGGTCCCTCGCATAAGAAGTAGGGAAGGATGGTGTTCTTGTTGAGCAGTGTGGGAGGAAATCATTTGGGGATCATCACATTTGCATAAGAGATTCTGAGTGTTCTCTCAAAAGGCCATTTTGACAAGAGAGATAAGGTGCTCTTTGTTTCATAATTGTAATTCCTTGGAATCTAGTCAAGGTAGAATCCTAACTAGGAGACAGCACCTGGAACTATATAAGGTACTGAGCTCATGTCCCTCTGCATCTCTGAACCTCACCAGGCTTCAGTCATGAGGATCCATTACCTTCTCTTTGCATTTCTCCTGGTGCTGCTGTCTTCACATGCAGGTGAGACAGTGGAGTATGGTGGTACCAAAGTGAAATGAGATATACCTCCCTATAGCATGTGTGTGTGTGTGTGTGTGTGTGTGTGTGTGTGTTGTTCTGTCACTTAATATTTTTGTGTTGGTCTCTCTGGCTCTTACATTATGTGTGTTCTTCTGCACAGGCATCTCTCTTTCTGTCTCTCTGTGTGTATGCCTGTCTCTCTGTGTATATGTCCATTTCTATGTTTCTGTCTTTCTCCTTTTTTGTATACCCTCCTTACTTTTACATTTTTCTTTCTTTCTTCTAAGAATTTTAAAAAATGTATATTTTGTGACTACTAACACAAAACAAGTACTCTTTTCTTTTTCCCTTGAAGGAGCCTAAAGTAGTCTCATTCTCTGCTAATCTGCAGCACTTGACTTCAATTTCCTAACTCCTGACGCTAATCTTAAGGTTATCAAATGAGTGTCTTATAGGTAGCTTAAAATAATAACCTGAAGAATGTTTGCTTCTTACTTGTAAAGAACGTTATTAATTTAGAAATCTTTACATATGAGGAGTAAAGTGCCTGATTACTCTAGAGAACTCTTCAGAATTACCAGCCCACCCTGTGTTTGAGAACTTCCTCTCCCCCTATCACCTTTAAATACCCTTAAGCACACACTGTCTACAGGGGTAATGAGGCTCATAGCTTGGGGTGGGGTGGGGTGGGGCTATGAAACCCAGGCTCCCAAACTATGCCTTAAGTGTAGTTTTTGGAAAGGATTTATATTCTTTCAAATTATGTGTATATGTATAGATTTGTGTATGGTTATATGCCAAGCAATATAGTACCTACATGGTTCATAAAAGGACATCTAATCTCAGAGATGGGGTTATTTGTAAGCACATATGGGCTGCCTGATATGGTACTAGGAACTTCTCTCAGGTCTTCTGCAGGAGAAGTATGCACACCTAACTGCTGAGTCATCTTTCCAGGCCCCAAGCTGTGTTTCATATTTGCTATTAGACAAACAGAATAATAGGTTTAGACAACTCAAGAAAGGGAGCTAAAAGAAGTAATGAGCCAGAGAGTACTTGATGAACATATCTTAGGCCAATCTCTGGCCTCTATATGTGTGTGCACACATGCACATTCTTGTGCACAGTCACTCTCAGTGTCTGTTTCAGATACTAGAACAAGGGGCTTGTATGCAGAAAAGCAAAGGCAGGGCTGCTAAGAAGTAGCTAGGGACTCACCCAGAATCCTTCCTGAGCTCCTGCCTACTCTCCCTGAAAGCTCCAATCAGTCAGGATAGTACATTTTGAACTTATGGGTCAGTAACAGCTATTAACATCACAGGTAATCCTAGCAAAGTCAGGAGCAGACTCTTCAAGATTTGGGTCCTAGGAAAACCAGTGCCCCTTCTACACTGCAACAGTGGCTGTCTCTATCAAGAATTAGATTCAGAATTGCTAAAACAGACATCCATATTTGGGGGAATGGCCTTCTGTTATCTACTCATCATAAGAACACTTTGGTATGTATTTCTGACCTGGCAATTTCAATTCTAATGTGTGATTTTTTCTTACTTATTTTTCAGCTTTTAGCCAAACAGTCAAAAACGACCCAATTTGCCGTATGAATGGAGGCAAATGTTTCCTTCATAAGTGCAGACATGGTACTCATCAGATTGGCATATGTAGAATTGGTTTCAAATGCTGCAAGAGATAACAGAGAAGAGGACAAAGATCCCGTGAACAAGATAAAACACCAGAATTTGCTCCTCCATGAAGATGGACAAAAATTAAACCAAATTAAATTTTCTTGATTAAATGCAAACACCTTTTGCCTAAGAGCTGTGTGAGCTCTCAGTTTGTTCTCTCTTGCTCTGAATTCTAAAATCCTTGCAGAAGCCAATCAGTGACACAAGCAGGGCTCTCTTATGCTTCTGGACTTTATGGCTCCATGTCCCTGACTCTGATATGCTAATTGATTTCCTATACCCAGCACACACAGCCATTCTGCCTGCCTTCTGCATCCCTTTGCCTCCTTAACCTCTTTGCTTCCTCCATCGAATCCCAAGACAAGACAATGAACGTGATCCCAGCTTCCCTTTAGCTTGTGCTTCTTAGCCATTTGTGCCTTGTGTGGCTGTGGTTAAGACTTTAATGCACACTTTGGCTATGAGAGCTCTTGGGTGTGAGTTTGTTCTTCTTCATTTTTGTACTGACCACTGATGAGATATAGTGCATCATGTTATTTTAAGTTGAATAGACAAGTTGAAACATTGGGGGAGTGTCTTAGTCAGGGTTTCTATTCCTGCAGAAATATCATGAGCAACCAACAAGTTGGGGAGGAAAGGGTTTATTCAGCTTGCACTTCCACATTGCTGTTCATCACCAAGGAAGTCAGGACTGGAACTCAAGCAGGTCAGGAATCAGGAGCTGATGCAGAGGCCATGGAGGGATATTCTTTACTGGCTTGCATCCCCTGGCTTGCTCAGCCTGCTGTCTTATAGAACGCAAGACTACCAGCCCAGAGATGATTCCATCCACAAGGGGCCCTTCTCCTTGATCACTAATTGATAAAATGCCCCAAAGCTAGATTTCATGGAGGCAGTTCCCCAACTGAAGCTCCTTTCTTTGTGATAACTCCAGCCTGTGACAAGGTGACACTCAAAACCAGCCAGTACAATTGACCCCTTGACAACTTGACACACAAACACATCACTAGTAAGCCTCAACCCTTAGTTCTTATTCATCCCCATGATCTTAAATAACTTTAAAAGTCCCAAAGTCCCACCTCAAACAATTATAGTGGGAGACTTCAACACCCCACTCTCATCAATGGGCAGATCCTGGAAATGGAAACTATAAAGAGACACAGTGAAAATGTTGGAGTTTGTCAAAAGACCCTCATTCACCAAGATCACAAAGACCACCATCACTGCAAACCACATGAGAATTTTTTTTTTTTTTATTGATCCAACATGTTGGGAACTCTCCTCTCAGCATGCAGACCAGAGGAGACACACTGACCAAAGGAAGAACATACATTTTATACCTTGTAAGGGGCAGATCTGAGCATCAGGATTCTCATGTAAACCTTTGAGGCATTGGTTGGTTTGTATAGTGACTAAGTAATCCTTTGGCCTAGTGATTCACTTTGCTTGCCCCCATGGTGGTTTATTATGATTTGGTCAGCAAAGTAATAGTACATTTTGAACTTATGGGTCAGTAACAGCTATTAACATCACAGGTAATCCTAGCAAAGTCAGGGCAGTTTGTGGTCTTACTGGCCATTGGCGTCTTATGGATTCTTTGACAAAGTGTCTCTGTGTTGCCATGATCACCTTTTTCTGCCTGCCAAGCTTCAAGGTTTCCTGCCTGCTTCTCTCAAGGATTCTCATTTATAATGTTTTCTGGGTGTTTTTCTCAACCTACACCTTCAACAGCAATGTCATGGTGAAAGTAGCCACACAGCCAGCCTACAATCCCCTAGATGTTCTGTCCTGGAAGCTCCACCTGGGACCCAATGTGGGGTGTGATATTCTTTGCCTGTCTTTGCCTGGAAAATTGGTCTTCCTAAGCTACACTGGCCATCACTTCTCTATGTTGGGCATCAGGTACATTGCAATACCCGGCTTAATGTTATGCTTTGTTTTTCGCTATGACAACTAGAGGAAACAAGCCAGTGGCGACTCCTGTGGGGAGCCTGACCTGGCTAGTATCTCTGGGCACATGCAGAAGGTCTCCTACTTCCAATGCACCCTCATTGGGTATTTTGTAGGTCTGCTCATTGTGAGTGTGTCATCTCGCATCCAATGAGCTGCCCAGCCAGTTCTCCTCTACTTAGTGCCATTTACCTTATTGCACTCCTCACTATGGCCTACTGAAAGGGTGACTTAAGAATGATGTGGTCTCTCGCGCCGCGCCATCTTTCCTCTGAGCCCAGCGGACACAGCTAGGGACACGCCAGGACTTTAAGATCGCATTGGGGTTACGCGTGAGTGCAGAGGTGGTTTTGGGAGCAGCGGGTCAGCAGTTCCCCCCACGGGCAGGATCCGAGAACTCTGCCCCACCGGAGGCTGGGCCTCTCCCAGCCAGAACACCCGCCACACC